>JACGAQ010002117.1:0-45969 GCA_014119065.1 Orius insidiosus | reverse complement strand
AAGTATAATGGATAGGGAAGTATAAAGGAGTATAAATTTTTATTTTTATTTAGTTTAATACACTACTCCGAAACTAAATGGAAGAAAAAGTACTAGTTTGAAGAGCTTCCAAAAACCCTCTTACAGAGAAGACAATATAGGGAGCATTAAGGAGGTATTATAAAGGGGGGAAGTATAATTTATTTGGAAAAGTATACCTATGTTAGGTTGTCATTGAGGTAACCAAGAATTATTAATACTCTGCTCAACAAAATTGCAGGATGGATATTTTTCCCCCATTTATAACCGATCACGTGGCCGTAATCCTCTGTGTCCGGACAGTTATCCACTATTAGGGGTATAAAGGGGAGAAACTGTACCGAGATTACAGAGGGTAAGGAAGTAATTGAGTACGTGAACCGGTTTCTAGAAAAAAGCGAAAAGGTTAAACCCGAACTCTTTCTCAAAAAAAAAAGGTCTTCTCTTTTTAGAAAATTCTTTTTTGATCTTCAAATGGTTTTTACGTTCCCGTTTTAAGCAAAAAGAGATTCTTGTAAATTAATTTAAGTTTATTGGCGATCGAAAACGATACTCATTGTGTCAGAGAAGCCTCATGGAAACGTTTAGGAGTGGAAACTTGTGACGTCATAAATCCGCTTTCCCGTTTAGGAGGGGGTGAAGTTGTGGTAGGATGGAGGGGTGACGTCACCACCGTCTCCCGTTATACGACCGGGACAGCTCCCTCCCACAACGGGCACACTTGAAACGAGTGCACCCCCATCCACGAACTTTTTTAGTCCAAACATAACAAAATCTTTTTTCCAAAAATGTTATAGGAAGTTGAAACCACGAAGATACAGCGACAGTTCGCCAAATGTTGCAGAATGATCCCTAAATTTTTGATGATTTTCTACTCGGCTTGTTCACCCTTTTTAGTCGTTTTTCTACGTTTTTTGCTATAAATTCCATTTTACTAAATTTTCGGTACTTTTCACTCGATTTTTCAGCCAAGATAACCCTTTTAACCCACTGCCATGAGTTTTCCTCCTTATTTTTGCACACAAAAAAAAAACTTTTTTATCAAACAATTAACCAATAATGGAGGAAGAATGACTGTGATAACGGTATCACGACGCGTTTCGGCTTAAAAAGCCTCGTCAGTGTACTATTCCCTCTATCACAATCATTTATCTTTTCACTGTGAACCTGTCTCCGAGAATTAAAAAGTTAGTAGTACGAAATGTGGGGGGGAGGGGGATGAAAAATGTAATCTACTCTTCTAGTTTACTGTTTTAATAATAACTTGCTATTTAGAAAATACCTGATGTGGTGAGTGGCTCTATCTCTGAAAAACGGTGGCGGCGTTCAGGGAGACAAAAGTTTCCGGATTCCCGCTGTATCCACTAAATCTCTCGGAGATATAGGCACAGTGAAAAGATAGATTTTGATAGAGCTCACCTGACGAGGCTTTTTAAGCCGAAACGCGTCGTGAGATACCCATTATCACATTATTTCTTCCTCCATTATTGGTTAATTGTTTGATAGTAAAACCCCCTTGCGGAATACCTACGCAATAAATTAAAATGTAAAAAACTTTTTTATTTAAATTTTAAGCTTGTTTCAATCTTCTGCTTAATATCAACCCATTCTACTTAATGTTAATGGTTTTTCTATGTTTATGACGTATAAATCCCGATTTTACTAGATTTCTGGTCCTCTCTCTTTCTAACGAAGGTGTTGGAGCAATCCCCACCATTCTTAGAGAGATAGGGTAGCCACACAAAGTTTTTCTTGAGTCCCCGCTCGCCAAAAATTTGAACAGATTGACCAAAACTCGCAGAAATATCGGCTAAAAGAAGCCTTTTTTTTTTCTACAAAAAATGCCATTTTGAGGTCTTATTATGATTTTGAAAAAGGGCTCCGTTATCTTATTTCAAAGTCGGTCTTTTCGAGAAAGCATCACTCTTATCAAATTATCAAGATTAACCTCCATGGAAAACTTTTGTACCTCGATGTTAACTTTCATTACTTTTTAGATAATAGTTTGAAACTTTATACTGGATAATACACGAATCCGTGACCTTCTCCGACGACGGTTCTTAGATCTTTTATATAATGTTTATTCTGTTTCGTTAAGTAACTTTTAGCCTGTTGCTCAAACAAAAGCGCTGAAGAATTTACATTTTAAGTAGGTAAATGCCATTACCATACATTACGTTTACAAGACGCATTTCAATAGCAAATCCTCGTCCATTTCCGGTGGCGACTTTAATTTTTCACGAAAATGAACGATAACTTTCATTTTTGGGATCTTCGTCATTTCAAGAGTTTTCTTTTGTTTATTCTTTTAAAAAACCGTGATTATCCCGGCCCACTCTTGTCAGTCTTTCTGTAGAATTTAATTTATTTCAACTCCAAGGGGCTTCATGTATAAATGTCATATGAAAACTCTTTGAGCTTTTATTAAAAATAATTGTTTTGTTTTACCCTTACTCCTCTTTATTTATTTTTTCTGAAAATGAGATTAAAAAAGTATTTGGTTTTCAAAATTAAAATTTTTTCTGTTAAAAAGCCTCGCTTTAATTAAAATATTTTTCTAGGTTTTTATTTTTTTCAATTGACCGCACTTGCACATTAAAACCTTATTTTAGAAAAAAAAAACGTTTTAAGCATACTAAGTTCGTAATGAAAAATGTTAGGTTGGTACAAGCCTGTTTTTTTAATTTATCTTGAATCTCACTAGGTTTTAATCAAAGAGGCATGTTCGTTCCGTTTTTTCTCTCACTGAACACTGATTGCGATCAAATTTTTTTGCCGACCCTCCGTGATTTTAAAAGGTCAAAAAAGTATTTTTAATTAAAACTTAGATACGTAATTCACTTTTCAATCGTCTTAGGAAAAACGATTTCTTGAAAATTCGCGTTTCCCACGCGAGAGATGACTCATTAGTCGAAAATTGAAAGAGCCCTCCCAACCCCTTCCCATTTTTCTATGAGGTAGACTCGTTACAAAGCTCAAACAGAAGATTTGCAAGTAAATGAACCAACCCGGCTGAAACTGACCCAACTCTCCCTCACTTTTACCTACTACCCTAATAACTTACCTCCCTCTAAAGGCGGTTACCACAAATTGAAATTCTCCATGAAAAAACGATGTTCTTCTTTTTTATACCTATTTTTTTAATCTAAATTACCCCGAGGCTTGTTAAAATTACCTACTTTTATAGAATCATTAAAATTTCAGAAAATATAAGGCAGGGCCGAAAAACGCTGTGGTTCCTCGCCTAAAATTTGGAAAACTTCCACAATTTTGTACTGAAAGTTTTTTATTCCAGAAAAAATTGCCCCCGCAGAATACGAACCTACGACCTTTGGATTTTTTCCCCAAGACTTTACCAACTGAGCTAATTGATTTAGCCTCTAATTTCTCTTTAATTTTTACCTTAAAGCTTCTTTCCCTTATTACTGAATACAATCTAGGAAGACAGGTTGTCATTGAGTTAGCCTTCAACCCCAATTTGCTAGAAAACCCAGAGGTCTTCGAATCCCACTGAGGAACGACATTTTAATCTGTTTTGCACTGAAAAATTTTTTATTCCAGAAGAAAAGAGTATAAAAAAATTGCCCCCAGTCGAATGCGAACCTACGACCTTGGGTTTCCCCAACACTCTACCAACTGAGCTTAATTGGTTAAGCCTCTTATTTCTCTTAAATACCTTAAAGCTTCTTTCCCTGATTTTTACTAGAATGCAGGAAGACAGGTGACATTGAGGTAGCCTTCAACCCCAACGGGCTAGAAACCCAGGGTCGTAGTTCGAATCCCACTGAGAAACGAATTTTTTTTCTCTTTTCTTCCTCTTAATTTACCCCCCTCCCCCCTCCACGAAATTCGGGTGAGGAGAGAACGAAGAATTTCCATCGGGACACCAATTTTAAAACATTTTGTGCAAATAGGACGTACGTATTTGTTTAAAGGACTTTTTTTTATCCTCTTTGTGTAACGTATCGTCCACGTTATTTCCCAGGTGAGGAAGGAAGGCCCTTCTTAGGCCTAACCCTTTAGAGCCCTACGTCCACCACTACTCTTTTTCCCGCTTTTTTTTTCACACTGGTCCGTTTTCCTGTTTTTTTTTTCAACCCCCATTTTTTTCTTACCGTCGAGTTTCGATTTCTCCCGGGAAATTAGAGAGGGGTCGACTATCCTATAGCTCGACCTCCCCTCACACCCCGCCCTTAAACTTTTCTCTTCTTCCTATCAGGTCTTCCGCGATGAACTGGGACAACTCCGGAGATCCGGACTTGTGGAAGTTCCTCGAGACAAATTACATCAACCTTTTCCTCTTTCACTCAATGCAAACCTTCCCCTCCACCAACGCTCAAAAACTCACTCTTACAAAAACGAACAATGGAAAAATTTTGTTTCCGTTTGATCTTTTGGAAATGAAAGCAGTGTGGAAAATTAATTTACTGTGAAAAGGGGAGGCGTCACGCTGTCGGTTACGGTCGGCTCGAGTCGGATTTGATGATTCGTTTTGGATCCACCAGAGTTCGACTCGGCTGTGGACTAAGCTGAAGAGACTGCTCCATCACGCTCACCTATGTATCGCCCGGTAGTAAATTCGGCCAATTCTATACCTGCCCGTATCAATCTGACCCTTGACGAGTTGGTAAATTCGGCCAAACTTTGGTTTTAGGCTTGCAAGTAAATTCGGCCAATTAATGCTTGAGGCGAGTCTGCAAAAAAATATACCAATAAAAACAAATAAAAACCTTATTTTTTACAAATTTAAAGTTTACTTTTAAAGTTTTAAAGTTGAAAGTTTTAGGTAGATTTTTTTTTTTTTTTTTTTTAACTTTGCACAGAACGAACATCGTCGCGTTAGTTCAACACCGGACAAGTCATTTTTCCGGTTTTCAGGAGAGCCAAAATACGGATTAATTTCTCATTGGAATGCACACCTGTTGGCTAAATCGTGAACTACGCGTTTTTCTGTTGGTAATACGGTTAAACTACCAACGGAATTCGATTCCCACAAAATTTACCATCAAAACAATGCCTAACTCAAAATTGATAAAATGACTTATCCGGTGTTAGAACTAGCGACGACATACAACTTACGCTTCTTAATTAATTGCGGAGCAATTTATTATTATTACTTTTATTAATTAACTAATAATCTTATTTTGAAATGTCTTTTCATAACAATTTTTGTATTTAATTTTCGTTAATTCCAATTAGCATTCAAAATCGATAAAGTTAATATACTAGTATTTTACACATTGGCCGAATTTACATATCAACTATTTCCACAAGTTGGCCGAATTTACAAAACACTCGTTCCACAAGTTGGCCGAATTTACATGTCTTATCCCGGTAAAGTCATTAATTGGCCGAATATACCCATGTAACGCTCCCTGTTGAAGTCGGCCTTGTACCATTTCTTTTATGTGGTCTTTTTTTAGCCAAAAAATTGGAAAAGGACATTTTGCGATTGTTGATTGCGCTGCGCGTCGGAGGACCTTAGAAAATAACAACATTTATACTTTTTTTCTGCAAAACCCTTTGCTTACTGGACTAAACTGAATCTGGAGATTTTGCTTTGTCAGAATCAAGGATCGACCTTTAATCGTGGGAGGGAGGATTATTTGACTTAATTGAAATTTCCCCCTCACCCTCAGGTCTGATTCCTCCACGCCTCACTTGGAATGGAACCGTCGGCTTCTAATTATGGACGAGTCCAAATAAACAGTGTACTGAAAGGAGAAGGGGCGAAGAGTTGAGAGGGTCCCAACTGGATCTACATACAAATGGAGGGCACACACTCATGCCTTTCCCCCCACCCTTCTTTTCATCCCCACCCTCTTCCAGCAACCCTTTTCCGACGCCATCGCCAAAACCCCCAACCTTCACGCGTACCGTCGCCTTTATAATTTAAACCGTCGTATATATTGCAGAGAACATTCATTAATCTGAATCTACATTTTAATTGGACGTGGCTTGAGAATACACATGGATCTCTCCGATGTCCTCCCTCGGAAAAACAAAAATGTTTGTTTTATAAGTAGGGCAAGAAAAAAAATCAAGAACTTTGTCCACTCCAAAATCAATTTCCACCCAAATCTTCATTTTTGGCCGACGTTTCAGCATTCTGCTTTTAGTAAAACTTAAAATCTGCCCTCATTACTCACCTTATTATCTCTAAGGATAATAGGTTCCCTAAGGAAAACCTTGAGTTAACCTATCGTCGAAAAAGTGCCCAAACGGTCACCAGGCAATGAAACAGTAATGCAACCTTTTTCCTCCTCTACCCCCCGCCAGTTATTCTTACCTCCATGGAATTCTGATAACCGTTTATCAGTACGATACACAGTTCTCCAAAGCAACAAGGACGGATTCTATGGAAAAAAAAATTGGTTCTGGGATTCCACCACGTCAGCCTCTGCTGTCACAAAGCAAAAAAAGATAAACCTTTTGAAGGTCAAACAAAAAAAAAATTTAAAACATTAAACGTTTAATTTATTAGGGTGGGTCGTCTGATTCAGTGAAAAGCTTTTCACATGACGAAATATTTGACCAGGTAATTTCATTATGAAAAACGTTTGATTGGCGGGTTGTGAAATTGGGAGGGTTTCAACCTTTGACTCAAAACGTCAAAATAAATCAGAAATTTAACCTAGCACCAGAAGGGTTTAAACGTGAGTTTTAAACCTTTGATCGTCAATCCGTTTCAAGAAACGGCCTCAATTTAATTTTTTATTCTACCTAAAACCTGTATTTGCAGCGTCTCGAAAACCATTGTTAGAAACTTCGGTAATCTAAATAAGATAATTCATTTAATTTTATACAGGACTTCAAGGAAAAACTGAGGAAAACTCTTTAAAATTCAAAAAAGGTTTCCTTTAGCCTCAAAACGAGGAAAACTCTTATAATTCGGAAATGGGGGGGCTAAAAAAGCGATGAAATGTCACAAAAATGTGCAAAATTGCCGGAAATTAAAAAATCTCCGCTTTTTAAGTTTCCGTCAGGCTCAACGCCAAAGCTTCAGGGCAAGTTATTCATCATAGAACAGAAATGGATTAATGAATGCCTATTATATTTACGATATACAATGTCACAAATCAACGTTTTAGACCTGAATAACATTCAACCCCGCTTTCTATAAAATCGGACGTAATTTACATAAAATAGCGTCTTGATTCTCAAGTTCATGGGAGTCAATTCGAGTTAATTGAGCAATTAATCTTGAATTTGATAATAGAAAGTAAAAATTTTGGTGCTCCATCTTAAGGAGAAAACGTGGACAATTTTGGTGATCCCAGATTTGTTAAACTCCCGAATTTTTTTTCTACTTCCCCTTACTGTGGTTTTTATGAGGGGGTGGTTGCACCCAGAAGGGGGCTTTGCAGTATTGCCATGGCGCTGTTGCCAACTCAATAGGAGTGGCCAACTGTGGCATCTACAGGACTTAGTTCAGGGCAGAAGCGGTCACCCATTCACATTCTAACTTAAGCCGGCGTTTAGGGTAGACTAAACCATCAACTCACAAGTCTTCGTTTTTCGAGGTACAAAATGCTGCCACTCCTTCGTACAAAAAAAAGGGTAACTGTTTTTTTAAAACGTGTAGAACAAGCCATATTTAAAGACTCATCATTGGAGGGTATCACAATAACTTCGAATCTATCCGAACGAATTTTTCTTTGAAACCAAAGCAAAAATTTTTTTTTTTTTTTTTTTTTTTTTTCAGGAGGTGGTTCGAGCAGCTATGGTTGCAGCGTCATTTAACACTTTCCGCTCTAATTAACCTTTTCACGGTAGCCAGAAGGTCCTCGTTTAAATCGTCTTCCCAATACCGAACGGAAGGTAATAAAAAATCCAAAATTTTAGCTCACTGTCGACCGGCAATTTTGTAAATAACCTCGTTAGAATAATGTCAAAAATTATACCGGAATGTTGTAATTTTATTAATAATCTTTGTATCCAAAAAAAACCTTGTAAATACTGTTTAATGTAATCGGTGTCAAATTTTTTTTGTTTACTTAAAATTATAAAAAATCGTTTTGTTTCCTAATATCATATTTTTGTATTCAATTCTTTAAAATCTATTGTTTGTTTTTTTTATTGGAACATTGTTTGTCCAACTAGAAATTTTGTATTTTTTTAAGCGAAAAAACTTGGAAATATTTTGTTTTCATAAAAAAAAAGCGTTGGACTCTCAAAGTTGAAATAGTAGCCTAAAACAATCTGAAATTGTAAATACTATTTGTATCTTTAAAAAAATACGAATCGATTTAGAATGTCAAAATATTAAGACGTCCTGATTAAATTCGAGACTTAAAAATATTTCCGAGGGAAGCTGTAAAATTGACGAGGGTGACGGTTAACGAGATAAACGGGGAGGGGATTTTACTGGGAGAAAGATCGTATTTCGGGGTTGGGGGTGTATAAAAAAAATTGTCAACACCCGTCGTTGTTATCAAACGCTTGTTAGAATATGAGAACAATTATTTTCTTGTTGTCACATCCCCGTCCTCCACCTACTCACACACCCGACTCCGTTTTTGTGTCAATAAATGAATGGAGAATATCTCCGCCGTCTTTTATGATCGATTCGTATTTTTATTTTTTATTTTAATAAATAAACAAAAATTTTTCAGTCGATAAAATATGTAGAGTGGTTCAAAGGAAACTAATTTATTTATTTTCAGGTTGAATTATTTAAATGAGGAAAAATATATTACTTTCTTTATAATGCCTAAATTAGTTCAGTCCAGTTAATCCCAAGTAGTTTTTTATGCCTTTTTTCTGTGTTTTTATTTATTTATTTAATTATTTTTCTAAAAACCGAAGCAATTTCGCCGTCTGGGAAAGCCACGAAGGGCCTCAGAGGCTTTCGCCATATTGCCTTGGCGTCCGATGGAAACGCGTGACTTCTGTATTTATGAATCTTCCCCTTTTTTGGCTAAAAACATCGATTTTCTCAAATTTTGGGCGTTTTCTTGAATCACCCGGAACTCCCTTTTTATCCTGCTTTCCTTCAATAAACACCCATTTTACTGAGTTTCAGGGCGTTTTTTCTATGTTTTTGCGCATGAAACCCAATTAATTTTCCGATTAATTCCCTTCATTCTTCGTAAAGAATGAGGGGAAAAGTCCATGCAGGAGGTGCGGAAAAAAATTTGTTTTTAACTTAATTTTGTATTTTTTTGAAATTTATGAACTTAACCTCAAAGTTATAAGCCTGAAAATGTATTTAAACCCTTAAAACACTCTACTTTTAAGACTGAGATTTTTTTAACCTCCCTTTTTACCATCATTAATTATTCGTTCCCCCATAAAATCTCCACATTTGTTATTTCTCCATTATAAATTAGAATTTGTAACTAAATTATTCAAAATGCTCATAAAATAGGGTGGGAAAATGGCCGAATTGGCTAATTATGTATTATAGGATTTGTATGATTGTACATTTTTAGAAAATTTTAGACAAAAAAATTTAAATGGTTGATTGCGCGTTGGCTGTGTTGATTTTTTTTAATTATTAAATAACAACGATATTCGGAATGGTAACATTTGTAAATGCGTATAAAAAAATTGAAAAAATTAGTTGTAAAAGAAATCCCTTAAATGTTATGGAAGGAGAATTTCGCAATAGATGTTTTTTAGAAGGAAAAAAATTAGGTGTTTTTCAAAAAATAATAATAAAAGGTGTGGGTATTCATTAAGATTTTTTTTGTTTAAGGTTTGAATTGACAAATCCAGGTTTAAAAATTGAATTTCCAATGAGGAAGAAGGGTGTAACAAATAGTAGGGCTTTTTATTCCATTGAAGATGAAGGGAAAGCAGAGGACTGTCTTGAAGGGCTCAGATCCTTTGAAAAATTAAACCCCCTAAAAAAAAAAGGACGAGAGGGTAAATGATGACGCTCTGTAAAAAATGGCGGTTGAGTGATAAGTTACTGTAAGGGTAGCCTCGTAGAGGGATCTTGACAAATGCTCCCGGAGTGTAAAAAGGGAGAGAGGGGGATGCCTTGTGCTTTGGACAATTGGCAAGGACGTTTTCTCAGGGCAGAGAGGGCTTAAGGTCCCTTTCTTCCTAAGGCCTAAAAACCCTCCAGTCTTGTATTCCTGTATTCATCGAGACTGATGGGATGAGGTAAACCACCATTTATATATCCTGTAAACACCGGAGATCCTATCTCAAAAAAAGGCCCAAAAGGACTTCCAGCAACATCTTTCCAACTGACAGTTTATTTTTCTCTTTGAATCAGGTTTTTAAGTAAAAATAATTGAATCGCAAAATCTTCATTATCAACAACTTGAGATCACCCTCCCAAAAAAAAACTTATCTCCCTTAATATTTGATTAATTTTACTTTTTCAACCACCGTTGGAAAAGTGAAACGATTTCCTTTAAGAATCCGAAGCGAAAAAAATTTAACTTCAAAGAAAACAGTAGATTCTTCAAAATTTTCTCGGAAAAACTGCTCTCTAAGCCGTATAGAGATTCTCAAAATGACGTACTATTGTAAAAAAATTTCCGATGATTTTTGAAGCTCAAATATAGGAAACCACTTTTAGGCTTCTCCTCTCTGTTTTTTAATTCCCATTTTAATGTTATTATTATTATTTTTTTATTTTTTCCGCCCTTGTTCCCTTGAATATTCACACCTCCATCACGAGTTTTCTTCATAAACAATAAACCGTACAATACAATAATTTTAGAAGAAATAATTGGCAATCGATTTGTGATAGAATTCAAAAATTTTGTATTGTACCATTGTTTGGGGGATTGTGTATAATATACGAAATATTATCATGTTTAACGGGATTAATAAACATAATTATAGAATAGGATAATCTTTTAATATAAAAAAAAACCATTATGTACAATACCTTGGTTATCCTTGTTATATTAATTATAAGTGTATATTATGTAACATTTAGAGTAATTATATTGTTGTGTTGGGCTTTATTATTTACTGAAGATTTTATTTCAAAATACCCATGGATTCATTTTCATCAGCCTTTGCTTTCTCCAGAAAATCTCCGAGAGAGCAGTAAAATAAAAAATTTAAAAAAACAACTGGAAATTCCGGAAAAAAATACTCAAAGGAGATTAACCCTATAAATAGAATCAACCCTATAAAAAGGGATAAACCAGTTAAAAGAGGTAAAAACCAAATAAAAGGGATAAAACCAGTTAAAAGATAAACCAAATAAAATGGATAAAACCAGTTAAAAGAGGTATAAACAAATAAAAAGGGATAAAACCATTAAAAGAGGTATAAAACCAAATAAAAGGGATAAAACCAGTTAAAAGGGTATAAACCCAAATAAAAAGGGATAAAACCAGTTAAAAGAGGTAAAACCAAATAAAAAGGGATAAACCAGTTAAAAGAGTTAAACCCAAATAAAAAGGGATAAAAAAGAGGTATAAACCAAATAAAAAGGGATAAAACCTTAACAAGGTATAAACCATATTAAGTGAATTAACCGTACCGCAATGTCATGTCCGAGAGCATATTCCTTCATGCACCGGAGAAACATATCGTCTTCCATTTATCAACGCTTTCTTCTTCTTCATTTAATTTTTCAAAATCGTTATTCATAATACGAATACGTCTGAAAGCAGAGACAAGAAAGCCATCATAAAGAAGCTTCCCAAAACACCATAGAAAAAATTGAGGAAAAACGACGGAATTTTGAGGGCCAAAACTGAGGTTCACAGGATAAGTGAACAACCAATTGATAAAATTTTTACAAAAATCTTGAAGGAAGGAATAAAAAACTAAAAATTTTCAAACTAACGTTTAATTTTTATTTATTTTTTCGTATAAATAAAAATATAATATTCAATACAGGATGAAATTTTGATGGCTATTTACAAAACATATAATTACAAGTATAAAATGAATGGTTTTAAAATAAAAGAAATTGATAATAAATTCCAGGAAACAAAAAGAAAAAGGAGTGAAAAGAAACTAATTTTTTAAGTATCTTCATAAAAGTTATCACGTATTTCTAATAACAACGTAATGGAAATATAAAAGTTTTGTGAAAATTGAGGTCCCTTTCACACAAGCCTTTAATCGATTGAATAACATTGTTTAAGAGAAAAAAAAGTTTAATGTGGGGAATCGTCGGGATAGGGGGAAGTTGGAGAATAAGCGGGGGATGAATTAGAATATGGCCCGCTTTGGCCAGTCTGTGAATAAGAGGTGGGAGAAGTTGGAGAATATCCAGGGCTGTAGGCTGGTGAGGTTGGTGAAGCGGTGAACTGCGAACTCGGCGAGTAATGAGCTCTTGACGATGGATAAGGCGAATAATTTGGCGATGTAGGATACTGCGTAGGAGACGATGGAGAATACGCAGGGGACGAAGGTGAATAGCTTGGCGACGTCGGCGAATAAGATGGCGATGTCGGTGAATAATTTGGAGATGTCGCCGAGAAAGACGGTGTCGGGGTAATACCTTGGAGAAGTTGGTGAATACTGCTGACCCGCCGGCGAATAGCTTGGAGAGGTTGGTGAATAAGATGGTGAACTTGGAGAATAATTATAGTCGTAGGAGAATACGATGGGGATGGTGGATAAGAACCACTGGCAGAATAAGTCCCAGGTGAAAATGACGGTGAAGGTGCATACGAGGGTGATGCAGGAGAATAAGAAGATGTTGATGGTGAGTACAAAGGGGATGTAGGGGAATAAGAAGGAGATGCTTGTGCATACGCAGGGGATGTCGGTGAATATGAAGGTGAAGTTGGAGAATAAGAAGGTGAAGTTGGAGAATACGAAGGTGAGGTCGGTGAATAAGATGGTGACGTCGGAGAATAAGAAGGACTAGCAGGGGAAGATGGCGACGTTGGCACATACGATGGTGAGGTCGGCGCATAAATCGGAGAAGCCGGCGAATACTGAGACGGACGACGGCGACTGCGACCCAAATCCAGGACTCTGCGCCAAATAACTCGGCGACATCCCACTAGAAGCCATATAAGGTGACCTTGGACTTGCATCTCCATCTGCTCTACTCGGACTCCAAGGAGAAGCTCCACTATCACTGGCACCAGAGGGCGAAAAGTGTGGATAATCTAAAAAATAATAATAACGAACAATAAATTAAAGGTACATACCTCTAGTAGGAGACCAAGAACTAGGCTGACTGGCATACGCAGACATAGGGGTAGATCCACTCATCCAAGGAGTGCTTGGTGATGTCATCGGCGTAGTGGCATTTCCGTAGAACATACCAGCTCCTGCCATGGCGCCGACACCAGTTGGCATTTCTATACCTTCCTTACATTTTCAGCATCCAGCAAAAGATCAAAGCATCCTGTTCCCATTCTGGAAGTTGCCCCATTATAATATTCTCCGAAACACCTCTCATCGGATCGACTTCCGCATGTGAAGCCGCATCCATTAAAACGTCAACGGTTTCCTCAAAAGAACATCTAAAACAAAGTTAAAACCAAATACAAAAAAAACTAAAGACCACAAACCTAAGGCACCAGTATCCTGTCTGTTAATTCCATGACGGGTAATAGCCATAAGATGTCCTTTTGCAGTCATGACGTCACAAAGTAAAGCCAAATGTCGATAATTTACATAAAGACCGTAGAATTGCAATACAGCGTTCATCTCTTTTTCAACTGATTTACGCACTGCTTCAATACCCAAAACCTTAAATAGAATATGAAGATCTGATTCTTCTTAACGGTAACAACTTACCGAAATATTTCACAAATGTCATTCGAAAAAGTCCGAACGGGATCGACATCCCTTTCGCTGAGGACTTTCATCAAACTGGTTCCGTCGTTTCCAGAAGCCAATCAGCAATCGCTTTGAATTCTCCACTTTCCGTAACAATGATTCTTTTCTTGGAATCCGTTTGAGGTAAGTGCATGTACACTTTACTATAGCTTCAATACCCTAAAACAAAAAAAAAAGTATAAACACTATAAAAGGGATAAACCCCAGTTAAAAGAGGTATAAACCAGTAAAAATAAAACCATAAAAGAGTATAAAACCAAATAAAAAGGGATAAAACCAGTTAAAAGAGGTATAAACCAAATAAAAGGGATAAAAAGTATAAAATAAACCAATAAAATAAAAGTTAAAAGGATAAAAAAAACCAGTTAAAAGAGGTAAACCAAATAAAAGGGATAAAACCAGTTAAAAGAGGTATAAAACCAAATAAAAAGGGAAAACCAGTTAACAAGGTATAAACCATATAAGTGAATTAACCGTACCTGCAATGTCATGTCCGAGAGCATATTCGCTTCAATGCACCGAAGAAACATATCGTCTTCCATTTTATCAACGCTTTCTTCTTCTTCGTTTAATTTTTCAAACATTATTCATAATACGAATACGTAAGACAAGCTTCTCGGCGTTGTCATCGTTGAAAATACAGTTCAAGTCATCACCGAAACCGGCATTAATTTTTTCAGATATTTGTTCCATAGTGAGCTTTTTCAGTCATTCTTTACGGTCGAGTTCATACGAAGACCACGGTGATATTTTAGTCGGGTCAAAATCAGGCATTTCGTAGTAGACGTTGACGAATTCTTGATCTTCAGGTATGACCGTGTTTGAGGATCAGGATCGTAGTAGATGGCGTATTCGCTGTGACTTTTCTTAATGTCGTATGTTCCAAACGACATAAAACGTTTTTGGCCTTTTCAGCATCTCTTGCTGCAGCTCCGGTTAAAAATACAGTAAGAGAAGGTGCTTTGGGTTTTTTACTAATATATGATTTCTTTCAACCTGGGTACACCAAGGGTTACATTTTTGGATGACACACCAGCAAAATGGAAAGTGTTCAATGTCATCTGTGTCGCCGGCTCTCCCAAACTCTGGGCGGCCAAAGCGCCCCATTTCTCCCGGTTGGGCTTGAGCTTGTTTAAAACGATTTTCATTTCACCAATAAGCCACTCGAAAGCTTCTGAAGAGAGGCGGAATTTTTCAGAAACTAATTTTGTACATAATGTACTTCTGACAAGGCACTGAAATAATAGTGGCGTTTTCGTTGGCTTGTTTACTTAGATGGTCGTCTCCTGCGACGATTATGCATTTTTGGAGGAGTTCTCGACGCCTTCGATGACCTTTAGAGGCGATAGATCTGTCGGAGCACGGACGCTGATATGAAAGATCTTCTGCGTTCCAAATCATCCTTTTTAAATTACATGGCAAAACAACTTTGCTTTCCCAGAAGGAAATATTTGCCGTAAAGCTTCTCTGTCGCGGCACAGCTGTTCCCATTCTTGTTCCAACGCTGATATGACTTCTCCGCTCCCCAAAAGTTCACGAAGTACATCCTCAGTAAATATTTTCCTTAAATGCCTCTCGTTTGACGCATCAAACTTAAATTGGTTTTCAAACTTCTTATTTGATAAATCGACTGTTTGAATTTTTTGAAATTCAACTGCTTCTCCGCATAGGCCATCCTCTCCGTATCGCAGCTGGAGTCCGACGAATTACGAACTGTGCCGTCATAATGGACCATGACGGATTCCATAGCTTTTATGAGACGACGTTGAATATAACCAGTTTCGGCTGTTTTAACCGCAGTATCGATAAGACCTTCACGACCTCCCATAGCATGGAAAAAGAATTCCGATGGTGTCAATCCAGCAAGATATGAATTCTCGACGAATCCTCTAGATTCTGGACCGTAATCGTCTTTGATGAAATGCGGAAGAGTCCTTTTTCGGAAGCCGAATGGAATACGTTTTCCTTCAACGTTCTGCTGACCTACACAGGCGATAACCTGCGATATATTGATGTTTGATCCTTTTGAACCAGACGACCATAGCTTTCAAATTTTGTATTCCGTCAACGACTTTTTGGCTGAGCCACCAGTTTTGTCACGAGCGTCATTTAAAATACGATTTACTTGATTCTCAAAAGTTTGTCTTAACGTATTTCCTGGTGTAGGCTCAAGGTCCATATTGTGCGCCTTCTGAATAACCTCTATGACATCCTGTTTGGCTTTTTTGATCGCCTTCTGAATTTCAAGGTAAGTCTGAGGATCAGCAATTGTGTCTCCTATACCAATCGAGTGACCTTCAGTAACAACCAGTTGTTAACCACAGTTTGAATGTTTCCGTAGAAAAGACCGCATTCCTCATGACCAAGTTCAAGGAAGCAAATATGAAGAAGCGAACCTGCCGAAGTTCCTAATGTCTTTTTACATAATATCCCCATGACTAATTCACCATGTTCGACCATTACTTTGGTGTCTCCTGGTGATATCCATTTGTAAGGTCCGTTATCTTCATCGTCCGGATGTGTTGAATGAGTACGAATCATGTTTACGTTCCCGGGAATGATTAGAGAGAATACTTGTTTCCTGTCCATAATGGTTTAGGTTTTAAGATGGCCGGAATGGGCATCTTTCCGTCCCAAATGGGCAAATGCATCAATATATTCATCATCTGTTCTTTTTCCAAGAAGACATCTCGTTTTGTCATCTTCCGTACAGCAGTAAGCGTATCTTGTACAATACCCATAACTGGCTTATTCGCCTGGGGTGTTATAATCTGCCTGGGTGTTACATGAAGGTTTTCAACTTCAGCCCTTGTCTCCATCGACTGCGGAACATGAAGATTCATTTCATCACCATCAAAATCAGCATTGTAAGGAGATGTACAACTAAAACAAAATAATACAACACATTACTTTCGCAATCTTACCTTAAATTCATACGAAAAGTAGACCACGGTAGGACTTTAACTCTGTGACCCATCATACTCATTTTATGAAGTGTCGGCTGACGATTGAAAATGACTAGATCGCCATCATTGATATGCCTTTCGACTTTATAACCGCACTGAAGATGTAAATCGGACGGTTTGGGATGAAATCTGAGATCAATTCTTTCGCCGTTGTCCCTCACGATGTATTTCGCCCCGGATATGTCGTGTTACCTCTTTGCACCAAATTTAACATCCTGAAAAATTAGATAAGGATACAATTGCCAAAAAGCTTGAACTTACTTATCAACGTTAAAAGGGGTGACGATTTCAGGAAATGTCATATTTTGAGCAATCGAACGTGGTACGCCGACTTGATCGATTCTTAAATTTGGATCAGGCGTGATGACAGTTCTGGCTGAAAAGTCCACACGTTTTCCCATCAAATTTCCACGAATTCGGCCTTCTTTCCCCTTCAATCTAGCTTTGATCGCTTTCAGCGGTTTCCCTGATTTCTGCATCGCTCTAAAAATTGTGTTATCATATGAAGTCTAAATATTTTAAAAATGTACCTGGGAAGACCTGGCATATCGTTGTCGACAAGTGTGGCGACATGAAACTGTAACATTTTGATGTTTTCTGTGATAACATGAGTGGCGGCTCCAGATTGTTCGTTTCTTTGTAGTTCGTTGTTGCATTTTATGATGTCGGAGAGTTTATGCGTCAAATCGTCTTGATTTCTGGCGGAGCCGTACATGACGACGGCAGGGCGGACACACAATGGCGGGACAGGGAGTACGGTCACTATCATCCAATCTGGTCGAGCGAATTTTGGGTCCATACCAAGTATAAAGCATTCTTCATCTGTTATATGTTTTAGTATCTCCCAAACTTTTTTGCGCTCAAAGCGATCTTTTTTCCTGAGCGTCTTCGTTGACATGCTTCCATTCAGCAGTTACGTCAAGGCCAGCACGTCTTAAATTAGGCTGGTATCGACCACAACCTCCATGACCAGGCTTTCGGTTCTAAAATAAAACATTTTATTTCCTTCATAAATAAAATAAAAAATAAATTACACTCTGCATGTTTTCATCCATTGCTTCTTTACCGATATCCATTTCGTCACCACCTTCGCAATATTTTTACCTTTACAAAGGTCGTAGACGAACGTCAATCTTTTTCTCGGTTGACCTTTCGATTTCATGACAATTTCTTTGATTTCGGATGACTCTATACAAACGAAAGTCATCAATGATCCTGTAAACAAGTCTTACCGGACTGACGAGAAGTTTCGAACAATAAAAACAAACACAACGTAATATTTTGATAGTTTTTGTGATAAAACCAATATGAAAGACTGGTTTCGCTAAGTCGATATGTCCAAAATGGCCGGGACATTCGCTCATGTTACCTAAATAGAGATCAGTTGGAGAAAAACCTGAAAAAGAAGGTACCTGCGCATGTTTGGCATCTGGATAGACGATCGATGACCCCTTGCCTGGGATCCATGAGGCCACCCAATTTCGGTCGACCGCCTTCCATCGTCTCAGGGAATTTGATGCCACCTTCGGTGACAGACATACGTTTCTGAAAATTAAAAATACAGACTCATTTTACAAGGCAAAATTTGGCAGTTTGAATGCTGTGTGGCTAATTTTTATGGGACAAATTAAAGGATTTTTTGGGATAAAACGTTAAAACCAAAATTTTGACTAAAAACGTATAAGGCTCTTTGATTCGGGGAAGAAGCGCAACTATAGTCGCCAGTGGTCTCGAAAGGGTTAACCTAATAAACTACGCATAAAAGGCAATGTTTTACACCAAAAATCTGAGGGTCATGATGTACTTCTTGTCTCAAAACATCAACATTCTGCGGAAAAAAAACGCTCAGACTCCTCAAAAAGTAGTAAAAATAGTGCACAGGACCCCTACAGAGGAACACCAGTCAAACAACCAAGAGAAACTCCTGGCAATCCAGTAAAAATGGGGATTCTAGGCCAATAAACTAGTAAATCCTATGTCTAAAAGGCGAGAAAAATTCCTAAAAATCCTGAAAAATGGGGGTCTCTGTCAAGAAACTGGGGTCAAAATCCTGAGCAGTCTAAATCCTCCTCCCCCCCCCCCCCCCCCAAAAAAAAATTCATATGAATCCAGTGAAAATGAGGTTTCCCAATCAAAAAAAATTGAAGTAAACTACCAAAAATCCTTTATAATAGGTTTATCAGTCATGAAAGTGAGGAAAACTCCTGAAAATCCTGAACAATAGGCTTCGCTCTAAAAAAAAACAGGATTTTCAGGAGTTTTTCTTACTTTTGACTGATTAAACCATTTTTAAAGGATTTTAGGGTGTTTACCTCGGTTTTTGAACTGGAAACCTCATTTTTACAGACAGGATTTGTGGTTCTTTTAAGTTTCTGATTTTGCTTGAAAATGTGCTATTTGGCTAGCCAATTCTATTGAAGCGAGCTGATCGAGGGTCATTTGCACAGACGTCGGGTGTCGATGTTGATAGCGATCAGAGAACCCGGTGAAAATGGGGTGTTCGGAGAAAACGCCCAAAATCCTCAAAGACTAAAAGTCGGGAATAAATTTCTCGGCTAAACAACTTAACAAAAGTAAGTACTCTTTTTATTCCCAGGGTTTCATTTCTCAAGGTTAAGCTTACTGCGAAGCACCAAAAGGCATACCTCAGAATCCCCAGGTTTGGTGACAATAATTTGTTGCCCAGGAGAGCAATTTCAAATTTCAAAGACGTTTTCTCTCACATTATAACAACCCTTCAACCCTCTAGAACCCTCACATTCAGCTCACAGATAGTCGCTATCACATCAACACCCGAGGACAGTGCAAATGACCCTCGATCAGCTCACTTCAATAGAATTGGCTAGCCAAGTAGCACATTTTCAAGCAAAACCAGAAACTTAAAAAAAAAATCAATCATCAAGTTCACACTCCGACCCTGAAAGCCATCCAGGGTTACCAATTAAAAAACTTGTTTTTAACATTATAAAACTAAGAAAAAAAACACTCTTAAGACCCAGAATTAAGCTTAAAACTTCAATTGCGTAGACACAACATTGAACTATTTAAATAAAAATAAACAATTTAATTATTATACCTTTATATGCTATAAAATGCTAAAATGGGATGTAAAGAAATAATAAAAAATGGATTAATAATGATAAATGTAATATTGACAATCTTGATAGAAGCTATGGGGGTTACGCCACAGTTAACAAAAATAAAGATAATAACTCCATCTGTATTTTTTAAAGAATAATATAAATAAATATGATTGTTTATATTATTACGTACAATTTCATCTGGTGATAAAATTCCGAATTGTACCCGCTTAACTTGCCTTAGCGGGGCTTTAGAATCGGACATCGCCATCTTGAAGACTGACGATGCGAAACTGGAGCTTAGAGCGGAGCCAGCTCCGTTTCTGACAAGACGGACGTGAGAAACCTCGAAAACAACTTTCGTGACGTCAAATCACGGCCTTTACGATCGTAAACAAACTAACACAATTTATTTTATTTATTTTATATCGGTTTTTTTTAAATAAATTTTCTTAAGAAAATAAATTTAATTGATATTTTAGCGATCACAATATTTATTCTCTAAATGTAATGTTTCACATCACACTTTCAGATGTTGGTAACCATGGCATATTCTGTTGAAAGTTCAAAATTAAATAAGAATTCTGTTAAAGAAAACTTTTGGTTAATCTTAAAGAACCATGTAGTTTCCAGAATATCTGAAAACTGCCTATTGAGAGTATCACATAACTTTTTGGGGAGGGGGGGGGGGATGACGACCGGTCGGCCGGCACAACATACAAAGTGGTGAAAAAAACGTCTATCGAGAGTATCACAATATCTTCTTTGAGAAAAAAAATTGCTTCAGGCCGAACTGCAAACCGGAAAAAAATCATGAACGAGAAAACAGTCCGTTGAGAGTATCACAATAACTTTTTTGTTGGGGGGGGGGGGGGGGAGACGACGGTCAGCCGGCACAACATACAAAATGGTGATCAAACCCGATTCCAAAAACTTCTATCGATAGTATCACAATATTTACTTTTGAGAAAAAAAATTGCTTCAGGCCGAACTGCAAAAAAATCATGATCGAGAAAACTGTCGATTGAGAGTATCACAATAACTTTGTTTTGAGGGGGGGGGGGGGGCACCGTCTAAAAAAAATGCGACCGCCTATGGGTTCTGGGTCTCTGGAAGATTAAAAAAATGTCTATTGATGGTAAAACAGAAATTTCTTTTAGTTAAGGAGAGAGAGAAAAGGAGGAGAATAAAGGAGGGAGATATAACGGAGGAGGAAGTAAAAATTCATGCATTTTTATATTTTCAATAAAATGCCATATATGTCCATCAAGGGTATCACAACTTTCTTTTACAAAGTCTCTCTTGAACCTTATTGGTTGACTCCAAAAACTGCCTATTAAGGGTATCACAATAATTTTCTCTTGAGAAATCATTCTATTATGAAAAAAATTAATTCTTACATAAACTAAATTGTTTAAATCATTATTGAAAAATCAATTTGCTCAGCAAAAGACATAAAACGATGGAAAACGGACGTTTAACTAAGGTTTAATTATTGAGATCCTCTGATGTTAATCTCATGAATAATTGAACTTTTCTTTTTCTAGTGTCCTTGATTCTTTGAAATTTAAAATAAATTTTAAGCCACGACTACGTAGTTTTCTTCCTTTCGATAACTACAGAACAATCGAATAAAAAACAAAAAAAAAAAATAATTATGGAAAGAATGTTGAAAATTTTGTTTTTTTCCTGTATAGAATATTTGGATAGGATATTTTGTGGGTACTTTTGACTAGGGAGATAGAATAGGTCTTAGCGACACTCTTAACTGTCAAGGTTAAATTTATTCACATTTAAATTAATGGGTCACTGAAGATTACATCTCGCTTGTCCGTTGGATGAATATCGCAAATATTTTCTCACTATACATTTTAAAAATAAAATAATAATAATCAAGTTTTTTTATTTTTTAATTGAAAATAAATGATCGGTTATGGAAGAGTGTGGGGTTCCTGTTAAAAAATTTAAATTGATCAATTTCCTGTTTAGCTAAATGGTAAGTATAAATTTTTAGATCCTTTTTTTGTTTTTTAAGTCTTTTTTAAGATTTCTAATTTTTCAAGGTTCAAGTTGTTTTTGTTCAAATAATGCAGTAACTTTTGTGAGGGAGAACGAAGAAAAATTTGAATTCAGGTATGAGTTTTAGGGATTAATTAATTTAAATTTTTTTTTTTTTAAGAAACTATGCAAAAATCTAAACTGATGAACATAACATTATTTATTTTGGGAACGACTATTTTATTTGGAAATATCAAGTTGGCTTTCGCTGACTTTTTTGAAGTTGAAGAATTTAACGAATTAATTTTAAAACAAACAGGTAAGTCGTTATTTTTAACATTGTTGTTGTTGTTGTTGTTGTTGTTGTTTATTAATTTTTTAAGATGTTGAACCTTATGATGATCCAAGATGGAAGATTTTAAATACAGAATGTTTTCCTTCAAACATCCCTTTTGTAAAAAAATCGCCAGGAAGAGATAGAAGAGACGTTCCTGAAGATTTCGTCAGTTCGAGCCTACTCAGAATGTCCTTAAAAATGTGAGGGTATTTAAAAATATTTAAATAAATAATTTTATTAATAGGGTGACTCGAAAGAAAAACCTGATGCGAATGTTGGGTAAGTTTTATATTGGTAATTTTTTAAACTTTTCAATACGATTTTGAAAAATTCCATACAGAATTTTTTCCTGTCTTCCTCAGATCTACAGGGTGTCCCAATATAGTGGACCAGCAGTTTTACGGCAAAGACTCTGTCGACCCTGTATACCAAAACCAAAAATGGAGTCGATTCCCCATCAAATGCTTTGCCATAAAGTTGTGGTCCTATTTGGGACACCCTGTATAAAACTTTTTACTTTTAGGGGAAAAGATGGGAAGATGGAATTATCGATGGACCATACTAAAAGCCTTATAAACTACTTGACGAAATTCCATCATTTAGATGAAAATGTGGACGATAAAAAAATAAAAATTCGTCAAAATCAAGGTAAAATTATAATTAAGAAATCTTCATTTTTTTTTCTTAAATTTTTAGCCCAGCTCATGAAGATGTATATGGACCCTACGGCAGATCCATGCGAAGACTTTTATCAGTTCGCCTGCGGAAGTTGGGCTCGCCTAAATCCGATACCTCGCGACAAAGGAACTTACGACACTTTTGAAATACTTCGTGAATCCCGACAGCTACATCAAAGAACTTCTGGAACATCCCATATCAAACGAAGAACCCATGGCATACACAAAAGCCAAGCATTTCTACAAATCATGCATCAATTATGGTATGAATAAAAAAAACAAAAAATAAAAAGTGTTTTTTAGAGATTTTAGAAGCAAGAGGGCAAAACCGCTGCTTGATCTTATAGAGAGTTTGGGTGATTCTCAATAAAAATTGGAACAGCTCAGCATTTGATTGGATATGGCTCGCAGGACAGTTGAGACGCTACAATAATGATTTGCTAATAACACAATGGGTTGGGCCAGATATAAAAATTCAAATGAATATCATTCATGTAAAATATATTTTAAATTTTTTTTCTTATTGTTTTTTTGATTTCAGATAGATCAGACAACGTTAGGTTTGCCGACAAGATTACTTTATATTGCCAGCGAATTCAATGTATTTGGAGGCATATAAAAATTATTTTGTAAAAATCGCGACTTTAGGGGCGGATGAAAAGAATGTGACGGAAGCTGCTGATGAAGTGATTAAGTTTGAGGTGGAGTTGGCGAAAATAACGATAGCTCCTGACGAAAGGAGGAATTTAAGCGAGCTTTATCAGCGGATGTCGGTGGCCGAGCTGAAAGCTTTTATCCCCGATGTCGACTGGCAAAGATATCTTTCGATCGTTTTCAACAGGCCTTGCAACACGTCCGAACAGGTCGTCGTTTTCGCTCCGATATATCGAAAGTTTGGTCACTCTCATGCAAAAAGTGGAAAGGAGGACAATCGCTAACTATCTTCTTTGGAGATTCGTACGCCACAGAGTCAACAACTTAGACGACAGATTTCAGGATGCCAAACAGAAATTTTACCACATACTTTTCGGAGAGAGGAATCACCCCCACGATGGAAAAACTGCGTCAATCAAGTCAACAGCAACATGGGGATGGCCGTCGGCGCCATGTTTGTCAAAAAATATTTGACGAAACCAGCAAAAATGATGTATGTAAAAAAAACAATCTTCAAATTAATTCTTTTTTAGACAATGATCATGACCAAAGATATTCAACAAGCATTCAGAGAAATTTTATCCAAAATTGACTGGATTGATAATGAAACTAAACTTTTGGCAAAAGATAAAATTGATGCAATTATGCTTAGGATTGGATATCCGGATTCAATTTTGGCTAAAGCAGCTTGATGAACGTTTTAAAGATGTAAGTAGCCAAAATTGGGGATTCACCAAAATTTTTAGCGAAGCCCCCCAAAACGAGATTTTCACCAAATTTTCTTAGGTCGGTGAACAAGAAACTGTCTGTTTGAAATTTTAAAAAATTCGCTGCGGCCGAACCGTTGGTCCGATTTTCACCAAATTTCACCAATTACTCCTATATTTTTAAATTTTTGGTGTAAAAAAATCACATTAATTTTCATTTAGTAGGGAGAAATTTCATACTTTTACCCCCAACAGAGGGACCTCTCTTGGGCAAAAATCCCATTATTTCTACCTACTTGAAAAATTTTCGAAAAAAAAACTAAGAAAATTTTTCGAAAAAAAAACTTGGAAAATTTTGGAAAAAAAAACTTCCCCCTCTCTTATTTCCCCCGTTATATATCACTTGAGGGTTTGATTTTCGCCAAATTTTCACCAATTACTCCTTATAATATATTATTACGAATTTTTGGCGTAAAAAATTATTTTTTTTTTTACATTAATTATCATTTTAGTAGGGGAATTACATACTTACACCCCCAACGAGAGGGATCTCTCTTGGGCAAAATCCCATTATTTCTACCTTGATACTTGAAAATTTTCAAAAAAAAGCTAAGAAAATTTTTGGAAAAAAAAAACTCCTTATACTTCCCCCTCCTTTATACGTCCCCCTCCCTTATACTTCCCCCTCCTATATTTTTACTTCTCTTTAAGGAAGTTTTTGTTGGAAGCTCTTCAAAGAGTACTTTTTATAGGTTGATATTGATCCAGATTTTTATTTTGAAAATACGTTGAGCCTCCTAAGGCATTTTGTTCGAGTTGAACAAGCTCAGCTCGGTTCACCTGTAAACAAATCAATCTGGGACACAGCGCCAGCACAAGTGAACGCCTATTATTCCAGAAATAAAAACCAAATGAGTAATAAAAAAAAGAAACTTAATCAATATAATAAAAATTTTCAGTGTTTCCAGCAGGGATTCTTCAGCCGCCATTTTATCATAAATATTTTCCGAGAAGTTTAAATTATGGTGGAATCGGTGTCGTGATCGGACATGAAATGACCCACGGTTTCGACGACAAAGGTCGACTTTTCGACCGCCTCGGAAATCTGAATCACTGGTGGCGTGAAGACGCCGTCACCAACTTTCACGAAAGGGCACAATGTATTATCGGTAAAAAAATTTAAATTCTTTTTTAAATTTTAATTTCCATTATAGAACAATATGGAAAATTTATTGTTGAAGATGTCGGCTTACAAGTCGATGGTGTGAATACACAAGGTGAAAATATAGCCGACAATGGAGGAATAAAACAAGCATTTGGGTACCATTTTTTTCAGGATTTTTTTTCATTCAACAAATTTTTTTCAGGCTTATAAAAATTGGACAGCAATTCATGGCGATCAAGACGAAAGACTACCAGGAATGAACTACACTTCGTCGCAACTTTTCTTTTTAAATTTTGCCCAAATCTGGTGTGGAGCGACCAGGCCGGCCGCTTCGAAAAACAAACTCAAAACTGCTGTTCACTCACCAGGAAAATTTAGGTAACTAATTTTTTAAAAATCATTTATAACTTTTTATTTAAGGGTCATCGGAACTTTATCGAACAACGAAGATTTCGCCAGAGAATTTAAATGTCCTTTAGGCTCGCAGATGAATCCGAAAAAAATGTTCTGTCTGGTGATTTTCAACGAAATTGTGCCCTGTACTTATTTTTCAAATAATTTCTAAAATCTCGGTTATTTTGTGCCATCTTGATCGCTTTATTTTCAGTTTTATTATTTATAAGTGTTGTTTTTTATTTTTTAGAAAACCTATTTATTATGTTCTTTTTTTTATTATTATTGATGATGTAGTGAATAAACACTTCCTCTTGTAATGGCTTTACAATAATTGTTAATTTGCAAAATAAAAGATAATATTTAAATGATATGTCATATTGCCTTGGCGACCTAACCAGAAAGTTATGGAGCTACCCCCCAACGGAACTCCCTCAAAATAGGGCAAAATAAACCAAAAAACGCTATAAATCTGGTAAAAGGTGGTTTCTGGCTGAAAAACGCCAAATTCAAAAAAAATCCAAAAGGCTTTGTGATCAACTGACCGACCGAAAAACTCCAGTAAAAAGGCGATTTGACCCAAAAACTGAGAAAAACGCCAGATTTTTTAAAATTAAAGCCGATGATCCGAGATAAGAAACATCGAAAACGCCTAAATATGGAGGAAAAAAGGTTTATTGGCCAAAAACGCATAGAACTCCATAAATGATACGTCATAATGCCTTGGCCTAACCAAAAAGTACTGATCTGGAGCTACCCCCAACGGAACTCCCTCAAATAGGGCAAAATAAACCAAAAAAACGCCATAAAATCTGGTAAAAGGTGGTTTCTTGGCTGAAAAACGCCAAATTCAAAAAAATCCAAAAGGCTTTGTGACCAACCAAAAAATCCAGTAAAAAGTTGATTTGAGACCCAAAACTGAGATAAACGCCAGATAATTTATTAAAAAGGCCTTTTTTTAAGCCGATTATCCAGATAAGAAACATCGAAAACGCCTAAAAGAACGAGAAAAACGCCTAAAAATCCGGAAAAAAAAGGTTTATTGGCCAAAAACGCATAGAACTCCATTCTATGATTTTCCGATTTTTAAAGATAGCACAAAAAGAACAACCACAGCCAAGTTGCCGCTGAGTCAAAAGAGAGCAATCCATAGAGAAAAGAGAAGGCGAATAAAATAGATTTTAGTTTTTTTTATAATTTTTATAAAATATAAACGGCTTAAGATTTACAGGTTTATTTGGCCGTCGCCCGCAGCTGCCGCTTCGTCTTCTTTTAAAGATAGCACAAAAAGAACAACCACAGCCAAGTTCCGCTGAGTCAAAAGAGAGCAATGCATAGAGAAAAAGAGAAGGCGAATAAAGTAGATTTTAGTTTTTTTTATAATTTTTATAAAATATAAACGGCTTAAGATTTACAGGTTTATTTGGCCGTCGCCGCCGCAGCTGCCGCTTCGTCTTCTCTTTGATAAGCAGCCAAGATTTCTTCTTTTTTCTGTGCGATTCTGTCTTCACGACGTTTCCTGGCTTCTTTCACTTTCGTCCTTCTCGCCTCAGCTTGATCTCTAAAATTTGGGAAAAATCAGTAAATATAAGATCAAAATTAATGGACTTACTTAAGCATTTTCGTCCTGGCTTTTTCGGCTTTCTTCTTATGGACCCTTTTGTTTTTGAAGACGTTACCTTTGGCTTTCATGTCTTTCTGTATTTTTTGAGCAGACGCCTCAAAACTCTCATTCTGTTAACCCAAAGAAGCTGGAAAAAAAGTTGAAAAATTTAAAAGGAAAGCTATAGATGGCTTACTTTCTGGGCATTCTGGCGTTGGCGGTACCTTTCCTTTTACCGAACCCGCAATGCCGACCTTTTCTTCTCGCTTCGGTGTTTTTACGGACACGAGATCTTGAGTGTACGGCGACTGGCTTTTTGATAATAAGACCATCTTTGATCAACTTTCTGATGTTTTGCCCTAAAAAAAGAGATTAATAAACCAACATACTATACGAAAATAAAGCTAAAAATACAAAAACCCCATCAGAATTTAAGTTAACTCAAAAGTCTGAAATATTAGGCTCACTTACGGGAATTCGTGTTGGCAATTTCGTTGATTTCATTGGGTCCAACCAAACCTTCTTTTTCCCGCATCGCATAACCGAGGCTGCGAGCCTCTTCTGAAGTTTGAGCGAACTGTAAAAACATTGAAATAATAAGAAAATTTAAACTAAAATTATATTTCTCCTGTGGAGGAGTAACCACATGGGCACGTGAGGTTAAACCAAACTGGAATAAAATAAAACTTAAATAGCCCAAAACTTTAGATAATTATAAAAATAAAGCCGGTTTAAGCTTTCAATTTAGTTTGGATCCAAAATAACGATAATACGTCAAAAATATTGAAAAATATAAGTTATTTACCTCATGTTGGCGATGAGAGAACCACAACTACAAGAAAGGGAGATGGAGTCGTGTCCAATGCCAACTTGATGAAAAATGAAAAACGCTAATATTTTTTTTCTTCTTTCTTTTACCAAGATAAGATTTTAAAAAATTTATTTATTAGGTTTTTAATTTGTCAATAATTTTAAAAAAAGTAAATCGCTGGGTGAAATCGATGAATGTGGTCTATGGTGGGAGCTGATACTTTTTATGAAACCGGTGATATTGCTGTCGTCGGGAACGGGTCCAAGGGTAATCGTTGGTTGAGTCCCAATAATTAATAATCCTCGTACAACAGCCAAAAAAGTAAAACTATGTTTTTACATCTCTGATACCTATGTTTTTGGACGTCGGGTTTTGCTTTGCGAAACGTTCCCGCTTTCTGGTTAAGACTTAAGATCCCGAGGATAAGGCTAATGGCTAAGCATTACTAACGATGATTTGCTGTTTCAATCCCAAAAACCCTTCAGCAGCCGAAAAACTACAGAATTCAAGCTGGCAGTAGCTGTTAAATTGAAGAAGATCTTTAAAAACCAAGTTTTCACTAGAAATTTTAAGGGTTTTGTCTTAACATTATAAAGAAAATCGCCTCCAAATTTCACGTCGATCGGTCCTCAGGAAGACGGACAAACACACTAGGTCACTTCGTGCTTTTGGAGTTTGGACATCGGGTTTTGCTTGGTGGAACTCTGCAGCATTCAAGATGGTCCAGCAGGCTACAGGCTAAGCATTCCAACGACGATTTTGCTCTCTTATGAGCCGTGTGAGCCCCAAAACCCTTCAACGGCTGAAAAAACTGCAGAATTCAAGCTGGCAGTAGCTCTGTCAAATTGAAGAACGGTGAAAAGTTTTCAAAATTTTGTATCTCTCCTCCCTGTGCACCAATTGATCAGAAATTTTAAGGTTTTTCTCTTAACATTCTGCAGAAATTCGCATCCAAATTGCAAGTCGATCGGTCCGCAGGAAGACGGACAAACACTAGGTCACTTCGTGCAATTGGTACCATTCGTGCTTGTGGGCATCGGGTTTTGCTTGGTAGAACTCTGCAGCATTCAAGATGGTCCAGCGGCTACAGGCTAAGCAGTTCCAACGACGATTTGCTCTCTTTTGAGCCGTGTGAGCCCCAAAAACCCTTCAACAGCTGAAAAAACTGCAGAATTCAAGCTGGCAGTACCTCTGTCAAATTGAAGAAGAACGTGAAAGTTGTCAAAGTTTTGTATCTCTCCTCCTGTGCACCAATTGATTAGAAATTTTAAGGGTTTTGTCTAAACATTCTACAGAAAATCGCATCCAAATGCTAGTCGATCGGTCCTCAGGAAGACGGACTATCACACTTTGCAATTGGTACCATTCGTGCTTTGTACATCAGGTTTTGCTTGGTGGAACTCTGCAGTATTCGATGATGGTCTAGCAGGCTGCAGGCTAGGCCATAATATTCAATAGATTATGCATAAGTCACAAAACCCTTTTGCAACAGCAAGACAAGTTACGGAATTCAAGTTTAGGCAGTAGCCCTTGTCAAATAGTAAAAAAATTGTGAAAAAACCAAGTTTTTCTCTCCCAAATTCGGGGTCTAGTAAAACTTGGAATACTCATAGTCACGTCCTTCTTGGGACCGTTCGTGCTTTTCGACGACGGATTTTGCTTGGTGGAACGCGGCAGAGTGTTCACAGATGGTCCCAAAATGGCCAGCAGGCTGCAGGCTCAGCCTTCCGCTGAATTCTAAGTCTGCTATGTCCTCAAAAACCGACTTTACCGCGTTCCTAGCTGACATCAGACATCGTTCAAAAATGGCCTGCAGGCTGTCGAATTTTGGGTATGAATGCCAATTTTGATGAATTAACAGAGGCTTTAACTGAGCACGTCCCATTATTATTGAAATATTTAGGAAGGCTGAAAAGAATAATTAGTTGGAATCGCGTTTGCGCGTTTAACGAGCATACGCGCTTGCGTTCGGCGTATTCTAGCTCAGAGGGGGACGAGTCTCCCGTCACCTGCAAGTTTGGTTGATATCCCAAATCAATTCCTCTCCCCCGAATTAAACAGTCTCGAGACAACCTCGCGCCCGTGCGCTCTATTCGCGTCTATTTTTATTTCAAACACGAACAAACAAAAACATGAGATATCTTAAATGGACGAAGAACGAAATGAAGATTCTTTAGAGACAGTGAGGATACTCCATAAGACGGTCGTTTCCCTCCGTTCTGCTTTGGAGAAGTCGAAAAACGAGCTTCACAGTTTAAGGGAGCAGGTAAAAACCGTCGATACCGAACCTTATAAAAGAACCATAGAAAGTTTATCCATTGAAAATCATGTTTTACGTGAAAAATTTCAAAATTTAAACAAAGATATGGAAAAAGATGAGATGGTTGATGATGTGTTTGAAGACGACAAAGAACTGAATGGTGAAAACGAAAAGAAAAATGAAAGGCGAATTTCTAAGGAGGATTCTGAAAGCTCCGAAAGGAGGATCTCAAAAGGTGATTCTGAAGAAAGTGAAGTCGATGATATCGAGTTGATATTCACCACCGATGATACCAAAGAAATCGGAGGCCTCCAAGTCGATTTAGAATCAATTTCAGAAGATTGGAAAAAAGAAGACGATATACCAGAGAACCTAAAAAATACATGGTCGCATAGCGTTTTAGTGGAAACGATATCTCAAAATGTGGTACAATCGATGAAAATGAACCTCCCACCAGGCGTAACACTCTTCCAGCATATCGTCCGATAATACACAAAGATAAACATGAGAAGCAATCGGTAAATTTTCGGATAAATCGCCAAGACGATACGGCCGATATTAGTCGAGAAGAATAGTTTGAAGCAAGAATCAGAAGCTCAGACAGATATAACTGCTGTCCCTGTGCAATGGAGATCAGAAAGTTTCTTGCACATAGCAAAGTTTCGCCAAATTTTACCACGCTCCCGTCCAAATTTACGCTGCCAGGGCACAAGAAGTCGTTGAAGCTGAGCGAAAAGACGCAAGAAGCGAGACGTGTTATGCTTTCCGATATCAATTTTACGAGTATGGTCCCTGAGTTGTCGAGAAGCGCTGATCATCTGTGTCATGAGTCGCTGCTCTGTAGGTATCCGAGGGCGTTTTCTTATATGAAGAATCCTGAAATGGTTTCGCCTGGATTTGCTAAAGGGTGGTCGCCGTGCGAATGTAACCGTAGGCCTTCATGGGATTACCATAGTTCATCGACGTCGATCATGCCATCCGATATGTCCGACAGAAGAAGACATTCTATGAGACCTTCGCTCTCATCTTTAGATGCTTACTGGACCGGGACACCGCAGAGGCCAACTTGGGCATCCATGCCTTCATCCCCAACTCACTACCAGAGGTTTGTATGCAGGAGACGCTAGTTATGTATATGGCCCTGATCTCGGGCAAACATTTTTCTCAGACGGGTGCCCATCCTCTGCGAAGAAACACTTTTGGTGTAGAAACACCCTTCTTGGGCTTTTTTCTAGCTCTTTAGCCCAAGAAAATCTGCAAATAAACACAATTCTATTAATTTTTGGTCCTTTCCCTTAATTTTTCGGTCTCTTAACACTTCTAAGTTTTTCGGGCTTGAAAAGTAGCCTAGAGACCCCATTTCGCTCGAGAAAAACTATTCATTTTTTTTCTATGGTCTAATCCACCGATAAACACCAATTTTACTATAGTTTTTAGGTGTTTTTCCTGACTTCTCAGCCTAGAGGTGGATAGACCATAGAAAGGTCTAGACCTTTAAACACCGATAACACCAATTTTATTATAGTTTTTTGGTGTTTTTCCTGACTTCTCTTCCTAGAGGGGATAGACCTTTCTATGGTCTATCCACCGATAAACACCAATTTTACTATAGTTTTTAGGCGTTTTTTCCTGACTTCTCAGCCAACAAACCAAAATCACAACAGATTTTTGGCTTTTTTTCCTGTTTTTTGGACTAAAGACTCTTTTGCCCAGTTTTTTTTTTTTTTTATTATAAAAAAAAAGAAGTAGATATAACCAATGAGCAAGAGGCTTACTCTTCCTATTGGTTAATCTACTCTTTTTTTGTTAATTGTATTAGCCACAGGCCTTTACAAAGGGGGAGGGGGATCAGACCCAGGCGGGGGCTTTCGCCATAATGCCGTGGCGCCCTTTTGGGCCAACTACCAGAGTAGTGGCCTAAATAAATTATCCACAGATTTTGTAGAAGGATATTTTTAATTGGAATTTTACTTCCAACCAAAAATCCCTATACCCAACCTGGGATCGAACCCCGGTCTCCGTGGTGAGAGTCCAAGACTGAACCCACCAGCCACGGAGCCGGTTTTTGCCCAGTTTTTACCCAGTTCTTCTGCTCAAGAAACAGCAACAATAGATTTTCTCCCACCAAAAAATTATATATCAAGTTTTATTTATTTATTTCTTTCAGGGAAAATTTGGGGGACTTTTTTTGTCCCATTTTTTTGAAAAGTTAACAAAAACAAATTTAATCATTTCAGATTGGCTCGACAAGTGTTACCACTTTGGCAGTCGCCCAATATTTTATTCGCGTCGGAACCCAAACTGATTTATCCTTTCCTGTCCAGCTGGTTAAACTCATTTGCCTTTTTTACAATCTTTTTATTTGTAAATATCTTTGTTTCAAAATTGCCTACATAATGCAGAACTTCTAAACTGTTCCCCTCTGCATAATAGTGACCTAGAAATCTATAAAATGACAACATCAATTTTCTGTCTTGGAGGTAGTTTTCTCATTGATTTAACTCTCCCTCCCTCCTTAAAGTTACCCTGAGATATGGAACGTAGGGATTTTAGGGGTAAAAAATGTGGGGTTCATGACCCACAAAACTTCCTAGAAAAATTTGATCATACTTCTTATAAAATATTTTTTTAAAACATAAAAACACCACTAAAATGAATTTTATTGCAGTAGTATAATCCTCTATCTTCGGCCTAATACTCTGCTTTATGGCGTTTTCCTTAGTTTTTTTTTTAAATCTCTATGAAGAATTATGATTTTTTTTTTAATGAAAATGCGTTTCCCGACCCCATTGGGTCAAAATGACCCAAAGGGGGGGGGGGGGGGGTAAAAATGTTAGAAGTAAAGGAAAGTTTTTAAAGTTGTTAGATCTTCCTATCAGAAAATTATTGACCTCAAAATTATAATCCTCTATCTTCAGCCTAATACTCTGTTTTATGGCGTTTTCCTTAGTTTTTTTTAAAAATCTCTATGAAGAATTATGAATTTTTTATGAAATGCGTTTTCCCGACCCCATTAGGTCAAAATGACCCGGGGGGGGGGGGGGGTTAAAATAATCCTCTATCTTCGGCCTAATACTCTGTTTTATGGCGTTTTCCTTAGTTTTTTTTTTAAATCTCTATGAAGAATTATGAGTTTTTTTAATGAAAATGCGTTTTCCTGACCCCATTGGGTCAAAATGACCCCAAAATGGGGGGGGGGGGGTTCAAGATGTTAGAAGTAAAAGGAAAGTTTTTAAAAATTGTTAGATCTTCCTATCAGAAAATTATTGACCTGAAAATTATAATCCTCTATCTTCGGCCTAATACTCTGTTTATGGCGTTTTCCTTTTTTTTTTTTAAATCTCTATGAAGAATTATGAATCTTTTTTATGAAAATGCGTTTTCCCGACCCCATTGGGTCAAAAGGACTCCAAAGGGGGGGGGGGGGTCAAAAATGATAGAAGTAAAAGGAAAGTTTTTAAAAATTGTCCGCTCTTCCTATCAGAAAATTATTGACCTGCTTATCGAAAAGCCAATATTGTAAATTGTTTACAGTTTATAAATAAAAAAAAAATCTAAAATTAAATAGATACTATTTCTAGATATTTCGAAACCTAACTTTTTTCTTCTGAAAGAAAATTGAAAGAAGAAAATAATAAAAAAGGGAGATATTACATCTTGCATGAGAATCAATCAAGTTCGGTGACAAGAGATGAATAAAAACGAATTATCTTATTGATCCAGTTTATTTATAGACGAAAATTTTCTGTCTATAAACGTATTTTGCAGCATCCTTGAGAATTCTTTCTTCTTTTTATCGCCAGGGACAATTAAATTTCCTGTGGCATTCAGCCACTTTAAAAAAAAAAAGTCAAAATTATTTTTGGATTATAAAACGGACGTTTTTAGGTGTTAATTTTCAGTCGTAACATATTTTAAACAGTGAAAAAAAGGAAATAGAGAAAGTAAAAAAAAAGTTGACCCCCAGTGGGATTTGAACCTACGACCTTTGGGTTACATGCCCAACACTCTACTATGAATTCTTCTTTTCATTCTTTACTACTTTTTATCGCCAGGGACAATTAAATTTTCCTGTGGCATTCAGCCACTTAAAAAAAAAAAAGTGAAAATTATTTTTGGATTATAAAACGGACTTTTTTTAGGTGTTAATTTTCAGTCTTAACATATTTTAAACTGAAAAAAAAGTAAGAGAAAGTAAAAAAAAAAGTTGGACCCCCAGTGGGATTTGAACCTACGACCTTTGGGTTACATTCCCAACACTCTTAATGGATTCTTCTTTTCATTCTTTGCTGAGTATTAATTTGTTTTATTTTTTAGATCAAGGAGTGTCCCATTATCTTCTTCGTACATTCCGAAGGCTTCTCAGTATTCTGACAGTAATATGTATACCGGGTGCAAAATGTATCGGCACAGCAGTCAAAAATCTGTGAAACCTCTTCAGGCTAGGCATAAAGTCAAATTTTTAAGTGAGTACGCTTTAAAAAAATCATAACTCCTAGACAGACTTGACCTGGACCACCCTATTTGGAAGTCGCTAGCTTTGTAAAAAATTAGGACTTGAGAGGAAGTTGTCGAGAGATTTTTTATAGATTGCATGACTAGACTCTTTACACAGGAAACCCAGTTACAAACTTTTTTCATGAAACTTTTTTTTTTCTCACCCCAAAACTTTATATCTTATGTTTAATTTCACGCACATTCTACTGCGTTGCAGACTTTCATGTTTTTAATTGTCTAAGATAACATTTTTTTAGGCGATAATAAATTTTCAAGTTCTTATCCTGGAAGATCTCTTCCGGATTTGAGGGCGGAGGGCGAAAGCGGCGAAGATTCCACTGATTCGTTGATTGACGAGGCTGAAGATTATTTGAGGAGGTCGATTGATTCGATGTTGGCTGGAGACGTCCCTATTTACAACAGGAGGAGGAGGACGAGATCATATTCTCAGCCAGATCACACATACACAAATGGTAATCTCTAATTGAAAGGGGAATCATGGTACTTCCTCATTAAATCTGATTTCCTAATTAGCATTCAAACTTTTAGGTTGTAAACCGCCGAGGAGAGCTCAGCCGTTTTTAGCTCGAACGCCGTCTGATCTCAGAATTGACCAATGGGTGAAAATTATTACATCTGACGGTCGACTTTCGGTGGGAAAAGTTCGTTACGTTGGCCCACTTCCTGACGCCCTCGAACCTTACGTTGGCGTACAGCTTGCGCCCGGCGAAGGCGGAAACTGCAACGGCACTTTCGCTGGCGCACGTTATTTTGACTGGTAAAATCCTTTTTTTTAACTAGAAACTATTTTTATTTTTCAGTGATGCAGGTTGTGGAATCTTCGTTCCGTTTAAAAAAGTCGTCATGGCTTGGTGCATATAGTCATCATCCTAAAGGCACTTTCTTGGTGCCAATTTTTAATTTATTTACAATCGAATTACTAGTCATTTTGCTTTATTTTAGAAATTGAAAATTCCTATCGTCATAAATCAATGTATGCCAGGAAATTTGGCATAAAGCAATTATTAAATGTGTCATCTTTGTGCCAAATTATCTCCACCAGCTTTTCTTGACCTTTTAGGTGATAAGTTCAGGTTGAAAACGGTACCTACTTCCTGTTTAATTTGGACCAAAAACTTTAATATCCGCAGAAATTTGGGCTATTTTAATACAAAATATTTAATTTAATTAAATAAATTTGATAACTTCAAAATAAATTTATTTTTAATACGTTTTTCTGAAAACTATTCATTTGGCCTAAAGGACTAAAAACAAAGGGTTCACCAAATTCATAATTCAGTGAACCATTGTTTTAAAAACTCAAATTTAATGTAACCTGAGACTGCTTTTTTTGTTCTCCATATATAAATAGTAAAGGTGTAATCATAGGTGTCCACAATAGACAATTTAGCTCATGTATTCACTTATTTTGCTAAAATGAGAATTTTAAAGTAAATTTTTTTCAACAAAACTTTTTGGCCGATCAATAAAACAGCCAAAGGGGCGAAAAAGTTTTAATTTCGATTTAAAAAAATCAAAGGTTGTCAAAATTATAATATATTCTAATTAAATATTTTATTTATTGTTATTTTTATTTATTAGAATAGTAGATTTTATATAATTTATATGATGAATATATTAGACAAATTTTTAGTTTTCTCTTAAGTCAATTTAACCGTGTTAAATTTTTTTTTAAATGGACATTATGAACCACATTAACCCTGAAGCTAAGTAGTTAATAGGCTTCCCTGTTTGTTTTATTACTGGTAATAAAATTTTTTCGTTCTGTGCTGTGAAATATTTTATGTGCTATAAAATACACTGCGTAATTGTTTATTTATGATTTATTTTTGTCCTTTTGGCAGAATAAAATGGATGGGGAACGAAGTTTCATACCCTCCATAGACAGTTTTTAGTTTTTAATTTTTTTTTCAAGCCGATTCTGTGCTTCATGGAGCATAAAGTGTGATAATTATTTTCCTGAAAAAGACAAAAAATCAATTAGTGCAGAGTCACTCTCATTATTCCAGAGAAAGTGGTATCTGAAGCGTTTACCACTCAATACCTTAAAAAAAACTTTTTTTCAATCTCCTCCCACTTTAAAATGAGCTTATAAAAGTGAGGAAGGATTAAATCTGTTCAAAGCGTACGTGGGACAACTTCAGACATGAAAAGGGTAAGTTTTATGTTCGAATCGCATGATAAAAGCTCTTCAATTTCACCAGGCGGCTTTTCCCCAGTTTAAACCTCATTTGCTTTTTTCTTTAACGTAAAATAAATTGGAGTCGTTTCAGGTAATTTTTTTGATTTTCGTCCTTGTCGAAATTTCGTGGTGTCGCCCTAGGTACATAGCGATACCGATTGAAGACATCGAATTTTTAGAAATGGGAGAATATTCTAAGCCGATTTCGAGGGTTCCTAGAAAAATTGAGGAGCCAGTTCCGGAATATCATCAAGAGCCTGCCACTGATGAAAACAGGTAAATTTATAACTAAAAAAAAAAATTCAAAGACTAATTTTGCTTAGGTTTGAAAGACAGGCAAGCGGTGGGCATGAATATGTCGACTATGGCGCTCACACAGGACATCATGGTTCTTTTGGATGGTATGCAGATTTCCCAGTACATAAAGGGTCCTAAAATCAAACTTATTTCTTAAAAAATAAAATCTTTTTTCCAAATTTGGTGTTGGTTTTTCCATATTTACTCGAGAGTTTTTGCAGAATACACGATGGTCTAGCTGGGCGAAAGGCTTTCATTTTTTCTACCTTTTTAACTTCCTTAAAGAAGTTATTGTGATACCTGACGTCGGGTTTTTGGGGAAGGGTCTTCCAGACCCCGGAGGGTCATTCGAATATTGATCTTTACCGATCTCAACTTTGTCTGTGGTGCCGGCCGGCCGTCCGTAGCATTTTTTTCCGAACACTTTACGGCCACAGTTTTCAACCGATTTTCACACAAATTTCTTTAGCTGGTGAAGAAGAAAACTGTCTGTTTGCAACTTTAAAAAATTCGCTGCGACCGAACCGTTGGTCCGATTTTCACCAATTACTTCTTAGATTTTTGACAAATTTTTGGTGGCCCGTTATTTCTACCGTAAAAAATTTTCGAAAAAAAAAGAACTTGGAAAATTTTTCAAAAAAAATTAAAAAAGCGCAAATTTAAAAAAGAAAACCCGGAAAATTTTTCGAAAAAACAAAAAAACTTAGATAATTTTTCGAAAAAACAAACTTGGAAAATTTTTCGGAAAAAAAGATAACTTCCCCCTCCGATATATTTCCCCCTTATGCTTCCCCCTTCGTTCCCTTATACTTCACCCTTACTTTGCTTCCCCTCTGTTATACTTCCCCCTCCGTTGTACGTCCCCTCCGATATACTTGCCCCTCCTATATTGTTACTTCTCTTTAAGGAAGTTTTCGTTGGAAGCTCTTCAAAACTGTACTTAGTATTTTTTTAGCTTCAAAGTTTTGAGGTTTCCACATTTTCATTTAATCCGACAAAAAAGTCCAGAAAAAAGGAAAAAAAACCACAAAAAAAACTTAAAACTCCTTTAATTTCATAGAAAAAATTATGTACAGATTTCAGGTAACGTTGAAAAACCATTAAAATTAAATAAAACTGGGGACCAAAAAATCCCATAAGAAACAATAAGCTAAAATTAATTAAAAAATTGGGAAGAACCGGTATGTCAGAAGAAAATGGCACCTAAGTACAAAAAACGAAGATTTAAAAAAAATCACATTCGTTTATATCACATCAAAAATCTCCTTAATAAATCAGTCTTCTTTTTTATGAGCTTCATCTTTTCCGTTGACGACAGCGAAATCTTTCGCAGGTCGTTTCTCTTTCGCTGTTTTTTCCTCGTCTTCGACAGTTTTCCATTTTGCAAGCCCCTTTTCCACAAGTTCTTTTAAAACATCAATAGCCTAAAAAAGAATATAGAAATATTTTATAATTTAAAAATTACGGGTTCTGATGAAAGATCGTATAGTTTGACAGCAGGAATTGATTTTGATGTTTTTCCAAATTCAACGGTTTCATAATGGGTGACTTGAGCAGACATCATTTTCCATTCTCCAACATTCAAAATGTCTAAAAACTGAGTCTGCAACTCTTCATTCCATTCACCACTAAAAAATATGTTTAAAATGGATTTTTATTTTTTTAAGTTTACTTTGGAATAATATTATCTAATACGGTTTCTATAGCTTGAAATTTAAGTTTTAAAAAATCTGGATGAACAGAGAAGACAAAGCTCATATGCATCTTTTGAGTATCTCCATAATCAGCATAATAAACGTAGCCTAAAAAAAAAAAAATTATTTATTCTTTCTATTTGTTTTGTGACTTACGTTTTCTCCTTCTACTTCTTGAACAACGCATCTGTAATATTTACGCTGAAGTTGTCATACTGGGCAGCCACAATTTGTCCTTTTACAATCTTTAGAGTATAAAAATTAAACAAAAATAAATATAAATCAAATCTTACTTTTGACAATTTATGTTTAATTTTGTTTTCGTTTAAACTGTAGTATTCGGTCATGTTGTCGATTAGACGGTCCAAAAGACCCGAATTGGTATTAGCGAGCTGAAAACAATTTTATTTGAAAAAATTTAAAAAATTATTCTACTTGTAAATAGACAGTTTTAGGCCCAAAAGCTGATGAAATGTAGACATCGACGGTGTTTTCGTTTGGCATGGCGATTAATTTTTCATAATCTGGTGTTACTTCTGGAGCATCAAATTTCTAAAATATTCGAATGTATTAAATAAAAAAAAGAGAAAAAGTGCATACTGCTGATTCAGCTGAAGCGAATTCCTCGAAGGAAAATTTACTGTATTCCGGGAAAGACCTTATGAGGTCTAAAATCATTTTTTTCGCTTGTTCAATTTGAGCGTTGTCCCTTTGATTCTTATGCGTCTTTTATTCACTGTAGACAATTCTAAAAAATCGTCAGATTTTTAGTTTATGAACTATTTTGAGCCTAGAATAACTTCTGAATTAAAAAAGACACACAAAAATGTTTCTCAACCAACAGATCAAGGAGATCGACGGTAAAATTAGAAAAGAAGGAACAAGGGAGGGATGCAATAAGCAACCTGAAAAATCAGGAGATTTTTGGGGGAAAAATTGAAATTGGGGATTTTTAAGCCAAAAACTGAATAAATCAACGACAAACGAATGACAAACAACGAAAACTTCCTTAAAGAAAAGTGAAGATATAGGAGGGGGAACTATTAAAGAGGGGAAGTATAAGAGGGGAAGTATAACGGAGGGGGAATTTTTTTTTTTCGAAAAATTTTCCAAGTTTTTTTTTTTTTAGACTTGTTCTAAGTGTCAAGGTAGAAATAATGGGATTTTTGCCCAAGAGAGGTCCCTCTCGTAAGGCGTGAAAGTATGAAATTTCTCCCTAATAAAATGATATATTAGTGTTTAAAAAATGATAATTTTTTTACACCAAAAAAATCTTCAAAAATATAAGGAGTAATTCATGAAAATTTGTGAAAATTGGACCAACGGTTCGGCTGTAGCGAATATTTTAAAATTTCAAACAGACATATCTCCGCCATTTTTTCGAAATTTAAAAATCGCCCTCGTTAGTTTCTTGTTCACCGACTAAAAAATTGGTGAAAATCGGTTGAAAACTGTGGCGGTAAAAAGTATGGACGGACGGCCGGCTGGCACCAGAGACAAAGTTGAGATCGGTAAAGATCAATATTCGATTTGACCCTCCGGGGTCTGGAAGACCCTTCCCCAAAACACGACGTGGAGGGTATCACAATAACTTCTTTAAGAAAGTTACAAAGACACTCATAAATGTTTCTCAACCAACAGATCAAGGAGATCGACGGTAAAATCTAGAAAAGAAGGAAAAACTAAGGGAGGGAAGCAATAAGCAACCTGAAAAATTAGGGGATTTTTGGGGGAAAAAATTGATAAATTGCGGATTTTAGGCCAAAAACTGAATGAATCAACAAAAATTTGAAAATTGGGATTGATTTTTTGGGATGAAAATCTATAATACAGGGATCATCTGGGCTGAATTTTTTTTTTATTGATTTTTGTTTGCCAAAAATCAGAAAAACCAAGGCATAAGGCAAAAAAACCAAAAAGCAATACTTATCGACAAGGCAAGCGATTTAACCATCCCAAAATGCTGATAAGTCGCGGATTCTTTGGCTAGGGGGAAAAAAAGAGAGTAACCAAAAATCTCAAAAAATGGATTTTCTACGAAAAAAAATTACCTCTCAGAATATCAATGATTGCTTTAGTTTGTGACGATATAAAACGTACATTTTCTCCTCCTTTTCCAATAATTTTTCCAGCAGTTATCTACAAAAAGAGAACATAAAAATTCAAGCAAGACAAAAAAACTTACTGCTGGCACCACAATTTCTTCAAAATTTAAATTCGTGTAAGTCGAAATGGTTTCTTGGATTTCTGCGACTGCATTATTCACGTCGTTGCTTGAACCAGTAACTGTGCACAATGGTGTTCCTGGAATTTTAAAAATAAAAAAAATATAAAAGAAGTAGATATAACCAATGAGCAGAGGCTTACTCTTCCTATGGTTAATCTACTCTTTTTTGATACTTGTTGGCCTCAGGCCGTTACAAGGGGAGGGGGGTTGGACCCAGGCGGGGGCTTTCGCCATAATGCCGTGGCGCCCTTTTTCGGGACCAACTACCAGAGGGTGGCCTAACTAATATCCACAGATTTTGTAGAGGGATTTTAATTGGAATTTTACTTCCAACCAAAAATCCCTATACCACCTGGGATCGAACCCGGTCTTCCGTGGTGTGAGTCAGAGACTGAACCCACCAGCCACGGAGCGGTTCTGGAATTTCAGATTGTTATAAGATATTTAAAAAAATTTTAATTACCATAGTGGTATTCTGGATGGTTATGACAGTGTCAGTTCTTTGTTCTAGGCTTCTTAAGTTGGCACCTCCTTTCTATCACCTTTCCAACAACATCTTTGGGGATGTTGATCAAAATACTCGTCCTTTCTTCATTTTCTAGTTCGATTTCGGTTTCCTGAAAAAACTGGTACAAAAAAACAGGACCAAAATGCCGAAGTACCTTCCGCGAAGTAAAATAATAGTAAAGGGCAGCCGCACAAATAGTAACGAGAGGAAATGCGGCAATCACGAAGCCCTCCCGGCCAATCATGTTGAAAATCTAAATAAGATTTAATATAATATTATGAGTAAAAGAGCAAAAGGGCTTACTAAGCGATGAAAAATGAAGGTAACGATGAGTTGATGAAAAGCTGATTTCCAAATGATGCTCGTAAGAAACGTTAAAACAAGAACGATTAAACAAATCCGAAAATAGGAACAAGCCTGCGTGGATAACAGTAAATGAAGCTTACAGTCGCCATCGATTGTTGAGTAAACTGTTTAAGTCGATCGATTTATTTTCGGAGTATGGTAATAGCATCGATGTATATACTAAACCCCCTTAATTTAAATCAAAGAATTTGATGTTGTAGTTTAAAATACGCCTGGATATTAACGGAATTTAATTTTTGATGCACAAACACAAAGACGCTGTAGCTCTTTCAAAATTTGTGGTCCGAAAGAAAAATTCCTTTCAACAACCGCTAATTTTAATTTCTGAACTAAAAATTGGGGTTCTAACTTCAAAAAGGCCGTTAGCGACGAAATCCCGTGATGTAGAATGCGAAGATGCTTGAATTTGTGACAGTTGGAATCTTCAAAAATAATTGGAATTTAAAAAAATGAGTCTCTTAGGTCGATTTTAACGGATTTTTGAGCAAAAAAAACCCAAAATTTGACATTTTTAAAAGGTTTTCAAAAATGTTCATATGGATAGTCAAATGAGGCGCTCCGGGTACGAAGGGCGAACTCAACAAAACGTAGTTTCGAGATATTCGCATTTTAAAGTTTCGGTTTTACGTATTTAAAGGGGGGAAAATGGCGAACTCAACATAAAAATTATGGGTGTATTTACCAAGAGGTCTAGAATCTGAAAATGAAAAAAAAGCTGGAAGACCTTCCCCAAAAACCCGACGTCGAGGGTATCACAATACTTCTTTAAGGAAGTAAAAAGGTCTAGGAGCGCCCAAATCTACTTGAAATTTTACGTAGATTACGAATCTGAAATAAAAAATAGGGGTTCTCATTTGAAATAACGAAGTTAGGAGAAAAAGCGAGGAAAGCAAAGCATCCGAAACTCTGAAAACTTTCTTTTGGCCAATAATCAGAAAGATAGAGGATCCCCAAAAAACCAAATAAACAAGAAAATATCAAGATTATATAAATAAAAATAAAGAGAGAGAGAAAAAAAGAGCTTTTAACGGTGGGTCTTGAAAGGGGGCTCGTCTCTCGTTTCATGACCTTCACAAAACTTTCAGATTCCGAGTTCATTTTTTACACTGAATTCTTCGCTGTTTTTTAGGTTTATTTATTTATAGAATTATGTACACAAATCTAGGAAACTACTTCCCCTCTCCTCCCCAAGACCAAATCATACATCGAGGGTATCACAACACCTAACTTTCATGAGAATGTTAAAATGCCTCGAAAGTCGAAGACGAAAAGACGCATAAATATAGCATAAAACACCCATTATATTCTTTAAAAAAATATTGGTCCTTCATTATTGTAAGAATAAAAAATTTGATTACATCCTGGATCAAGATAAGCAAGGCTGTAAACGGAGCACGCTAATGATTCATAAAAGATGGCTCAAAAAACAGGCTTTAAAATTTTTTTTTCTTTTTCATCACTTCGCCCCAGGGTCAAACAGTCTTCGGAATCTTCATCCGCCTTCGTAAATCTTTATAAACCTGGTCCTGGCATTGTCGAAAAAACCCATTCTACAGGTGAAAATAATGTTTCTGTCAATGATTTATGAGGGGATTTTATCTATAAAAATTTATTTTTGACCCTTTATTCTACTGGACTGTAGGGTTTGAAGTTGTTGGAGCGACGGTAGGGTTTGAAGTTGTTGGGACGACGGTAGCCTCTGAAGGCGGAGGCGGCGGAGGATTAGAGACAGCAGCATGCGAAATGTCGGCCACATTTTTCATAGATTTCGCGATTTCCTTCGCGATTCCTCTCTCGTTATCGGCCGTCGCTATAAACTCACCGTCCAACCTGTTGACTTTGGGCAAAGTCTTCATTATCCTCATCTGCCAGGATTCTTTGTCCATATTTCTCGAAATCGGGTTTTCTAAAAATCATCAAAAGATGAAGAAAAATACAATGGCATTTACCAATGAATGCTACATCTTTTAAATATGGATGGTCGGAAAGTTTGGCGACTTCTGGCCATTCCCTGACGTAATTGTAGTTCAAATAAAGTATCCTCAACTGCTTACAACTCACCAGAGGGCCAAGTTTTACTATCATATTATACGAAGCCCAAAGTTCTTCCAATGTTTCATGAACATGTTCCTTAAAATAATTTAAATAAAATAAAAAATAGAGCTCTCACTATTCCGGAAAGCGTTAAAATTTTACAACGTGCGATCGACAAAACTTTTAAATTTTTCAAACGTGGTAGACCTTGTAGCTTTTCCAATAAATTCGTTGAAAGATATAACTTTCTTTGGAGAAATTGATAAAATGAACCTTTTTTTGGTGGACTTACTCGACTTTTTCAAGTTGGGCTAAGTTGCTGTCGAGTTTTTCGATGGGTGGCATCTGAAATTGGAAGCCGACTTCGATTTCGTCTTTGATGGCTCTCCCGTTCGCAGCTTCCCACCTTTTGATCGCTTCTTTGATCGTCGTCTGGACAAAAGTGGATTTAAGCAAACTAAGTTAAGTGATGTAGATACCATTCTATATAAGCCTTTTTGTCAAATTGATTTCTTCTCAAAATTTGAAACAAAAAAATCGAGCACACGACATGTAAAAAAAAGAAATGCTCGAAACTCTCGCTTAAAAGAACCGCAGGAAAACTCTCTTTTAGAATATATGGAGTATTTGATGGCTTTTTAACTTCCTTAAAGAAGTTATTGTGTACCCTCCACGTCGGATTTTTGGGAAGGGTCTTTCAGACCCCGGAGGGTCAAATCGAATCTTTACCGATCTCAACTTTGTCTGTGGTGCCGTCCGGCCGTAGCATTTTTCCGGAACACTTACGGCCAAAGTTTTTCACCGATTTTCACCAAATTTTCAGGAATCTTCCTTCGACACAAGAGGTATCGTGGGCGATTTTTGAATTTCGAAAAAATGCGGAGAAATGTCTGTTTTAATTTTAAAAAATTCGCTGCGGCGCGAACAGTTAATCCGATTTTCACCAAATTTTCACAAAGACTCCTTATATTTTTTACGAATTTTTGGTGTAAAAATTACCACTTTTTAATTATTATTTTTTTTAGTAGGGAGAAATTTCATACTTCCACCGATTACGAGAGGCACATCCGCAGCCAAAGAGCCCATTATTTCTACCTTGACACTATAAAATTTTCGAAAAAAGAAAAATTAAAAAAAAAATTAGAAAATTAAAAAAAAAAGTTTAAAATTTTTCAAAAAAAAACTTCCCCCTCCCTTATACTTCCCCTATATACTTCCCCTCCCTTATACTCCCCTCCTATATGTAACTTCTCTAAGGAAGTTTTCGTTGGAAGCTCTTCAAAACAAGTACTTTTCTTCGAAAGAAGACACCCTTTTTTCTTTGTACTAAAACGTTTTGATAATTAAGGGGGGAGGTCATTTTTTCCTCGCAAGGAAAGCTCATTTGACAACACAACACGAAGGGCTTATTTTGTGAAATCCCGATGAATATTGCCGATAAATATGCTCGATGAATTTTAAACAAAAACTTTGGAAGATCGATAAAGCCCAAAAATCAAATTGACCCTACGGGTCCTAGAAGCCCAATTAAAACCATCCATCGAGGGTATCACAATAACTTATTTTAAACGTATATGGGGGGGGGGGTCGGCGGCGGCCACATTTGTAACCTTATCTACGCTCAAAACGCGTGTTATTATGATACCCTCCATCCATAAGGTTTTCGCAAAGGGTCAAACAAATTTTTGATTAGTTCTCCTGTGAAGCCGTTTTTTTTCCAAAATTATTTTAAGGGACGCCATTTTT
>JACGAQ010002116.1:0-45981 GCA_014119065.1 Orius insidiosus | reverse complement strand
ATAATTTATATTCTTTAATTTTATATTTTATTGATTTTACCAATAGATAGCATGACATGTTTAAAATTTTGCTTCGAAATGTTTATATGTATGTATAATGATGGAATTATCGTTCGTAACAATTTAAATCAGTCGAAAATCTAGTCTTGAAATGGTAGGTTCCTCTCTTCTTTTTATTTTTTATACTTTTTATATTTTTTATATTTTATTTTTTAATTTTATCATCAAATATACTTAAAAAAAATTTTTTATATAGATTATCAAAGAAAAAATATATTATTAATCGTATCCACTTTTGTAGGCTGATGAGGAGAGCGATCTGCTCTCGAAACATGTTCTAACAATAAAGAATAAAAAACTTGCGTCGATCGTTCAAAATAAGAAGACATCCTTTACGCAATAAGTTTCTTTTCTCATAGGTTAGTAACTTGCTGAAAGGGGAGGGACTTCCAAGCTCTCGCCATGATGGCATGGCGACCGTTCTGGGAGAAGCCTTAATTCGAAAAAATGTATTATAGAACAAACAATAGTTTAATTTTAGTTTTTTATTTTAAAAGTTCTAGAAGAAAAAAAAAATTAGTTTTGTGGAAGATAAAAATAGTAGGGGTGGCGATTTTTAACAAAGAAGGAATTAAAGGCTCTTGACCCCATTAGACTAAAAGTTGAAATGTCCTGATTTTTACCTGCTTTGGATTTACCAACCCTAACCCGTGGAATGTTGAATTTCTGCTTCAAAAATTATTAAATATAAAAGTTTTAAAATAGTTTTTTTTTTAACTTGAAAATTTTGCATAGATCACGAATCTGAAATTAAAAATAGGGTTCTCACATAAAATACCGAATTTGGTGTCGCTGAGGGACATCTAAATCAAAATCCGTTAATTGCAATCAATTCTTCTTCGTCCAAAAACAAGGGACATTTACATTTAACTTTTTTTTTGGAGGACTAAATGCTTTGCCGTAAAGTTGCTGGTCCACTCTAGTTGGAACACCTCGAGGACAATCATTAAATTTATTTTTTAAGCAAGTTTAGAATGGTTGTAATTTTATATGAATCTTTAATCAGGCTTCCTAGACGCATAGTTTTGGAGAATCATCAAAAACATTGGATTAATAATCTCAAAACAAACATTTTGAGCATGGGCCACTCCTCCACCCTAGGCTTCAAGTTTAAACGAAAATAACTAATTAATTTAAATTATTTAAATAATATTTAATATTTAATATTATTTAAAGATTTAACGAAAAGATTTTTCGCTAAATTTCACTTGTATCTTTCCTTTTGCCCAGTACTTTTTTCTAGGATTGGACAAGTAAGCCCCTTCTCCTTGGAATCCGTGTTCACTTATATGTTTTTTTTTTTTTGTTTATAGGCCATTATACAGAGTCTTCCGAAATTTCAAAGCGTTTTTCGTGGTTTCATGGCCAGGAAACAACCGACCTCCTGGATTTTCAAGCGTTTTCATCCAGCCAACAAACCTCCTTTATGTGAAATCTCGAGGGGTTTTTCCTCTCGTATAAGCCAGAGAATCCTCGTAAACCTGCCTATGGTGATGACTGATGACAGTTTATAAACATAGTCTGAGACGTTTTATTTATTTATTTATTATTTTTTTTTTTTTTAAGAAGAAGAATAGGTTTAACCGATGAGCAAGAGGCCTTCTTCCTCATTGGTTAATCCATTCTTCTTCTTTTTTGGACTAGCTTTATGGGACATTAAGGGGAGGGGGAGGACCCAGGCGGGGGCTCTCGCCATATAGCCGTGGCGCCCTACCAGGGCACACTCCAGAGGAGTGGCCTAACCAATTTATCCGCAGATTTTGTGGAAGAATATAAATTTGGAATTAAACTTCCAAACAAAAATACCTCCACCCATCCCGGGATCGAACCCCGGTCTCCAATGGTGGCTGCAGAAATAGGAAACCAAGGTGACTGAAAAGCCACGATTGGAGTATAAACAACTCAGGTTTTTTTTCTCTCTATTTCAATTAATTATTTATTTTTGCGAATCTCGATATGGTTAACACTCGTAGAAAGTGTAACGAAATAGAAAATGCTTTCCTCGCTGAAATTGAGGATTTTTCAATTTTGGAAAATTCCACAAATCGTGAATTGGTTCTTGAAATATTCAATAATAACTTCCGGCCAAAACGTCGCAAGCGCTTTAGATTCTTTAAAGCGTTTGCTGTGCACTTTTAATAATCTTTATATGGAGGCTGATAACTACTTAGCGACTATTGATGAAAAGGAAAAAGAAACTGAAGCTTTAAAGAGGCGCCTTGATGCAAACTGCTCTTTACTCAATCAAAGTCTCCAGCATGCAGTCGAAAATGAAGAAATCTTGGTTGGAAATGTCTCTGCGTTGACAAAAGAGTTGAACTCTTTTAGAAGAATGTCTTCGTCTCCTTTTCCTCGACGACCTCTAACTTCGCAGGATAAATCCACGGATTGTCAGCTGCTCTCCATGTGCTCGGTGTCCACACAAACGTCTGATCAAAGCTCATCATCTGAAATCTCGCCAGCTTTTACTTCCCCAATCATGTTTTTGGATACTCCTAAATCTTCATCCTCAACCTTCATCGATGATATGGTGGAAAGCAGTGCAGTGGATCAAAATACGTCACAGAAGTCTACGTCTCTGAATTCTTCGTCACGTCCGGTAAACATCGCTGAGGGAATTGACGCTCAAAACCCTCAAAAGGCAGGTGTAAAAACTTTAAATATTTTGGTGACGGTTTTGCCTCTGGGCTTGCAAATTCCATAAATAAACTCACTAGTAACAACTTAGTATTGTGGCGTGCAATAGTTAAAAATGATGTTCACGCCAGCTGAAAATTATACCGTCATTGTGTTGGGTAACTCGGGTGTTGAGTACAATTCAGTGCCAAATTTTAAGCATGATTTTTTGAAGTTTGTAACTGGCCACCCTTGCCCAGATAAGTTAATTTTTATTGCGATTCCTTTTGATTACAGACTTCCTTCCTGGTCTATTGTTAATAAAGCCACAATTAAGGCAAACAAATTCATGGAAAAAATATGCAAAAAATTCAATGCTAACTTTATAAGCTTGTCCCTCGTAAACGAGCACATGGTGGCCAGAGGTGAAAGGGACTTAAACTCTTTTAATCGCCGTGGTAGATTTGTTCTAGCTTATGAAATTATAAAAGTCCTTGAAGCTGTTGTTGATCGGTCCATTGAAACTCCCCCCATACCTTGCCGTTTTTTAGATTAAATGATAATTTGGTTCAAATCGAACCTTTAAAAGATACCGTAAAGGAGAATTTTCATAATATGTCCGTAATGAATAACGATAATCATGTCACAAATAAAAGATGTTTAAATATTTACTATCAAAATGTGCAGAGTATTTTAAATAAAATAAATTTCCTTGATAAAAAATAAATGAGTACAAAAACCTGAATATTGATATTATCTGCATAGCTGAACACTGGATTAATATAAACTGCAAAGGTGTCGTTCGTCTTGATGGGTACAGTGTAGCAAATGAGTTTTGCAGGCAGGAGCATGTCCATGGAGGGGTTATGATCCTCGTAAGAAATGACGTAAATTTTCGTGTATGTTCAATCACTGAAATTCTGAATACGGAGTTAACGTTTGAACATGTTGCAGTTGAAATTATTAGGTATAATATGGTTGTAATTTGTGTATATAGGTCGCCTTTGGGAATTTTCGATGATTTTGTCGAATGCTTAGACCGAATGATATCGATATATAAATCTAAAGGAAAGAAACTGTTGATAGTAGGGGATTTTAATGTGAACTTTCTCGAGAATGGTTGCAACCAAAAATGCTTGACTAATCTCTCCTCCGCGCATGGTTTGAGTTTCAGAGTGTCTGGTCCAACTATAAAAGGAATCTCGGTCTCATGCCTCGATCAGATACTCTGTGATGACGAAATTGCTACTCATAATATCGTTAACGAAAATCCAGGTTTCTCAGACCACAATATGCTGCTTTTTAATGCTGATGTGGGTTCAGTAACTGAAAACGTAGCAAAACCGTCAGTAAGCAACGTGAGGTGTCTTAGCGATGAAAATTTACATAATTTAAATTGCTTTCTAAAAAACGAGAACTGGGACCCTATAAAACAATTCTACAATGCGAACGATAAATATAAAGCATTCTTATCCACCCTTAATTATTATTTTGATAGCCCATCTCGCAGGAAAGCGAATAGCAAGCGTAAACCCTCAAATCGTTCTGATAAAACCTGGCTGACGAAAGGTATCAAAGTGTCTTGTAAGCGAAAAAATGACCTCTATGCCCTGTCAAAAACTCGGAGGACCATAAACTAACGAGCTATTATAAGAATTACAAAAGAATACTTGAAAATGTTATAAAGCAGTCCAAGCAAATGGACAATAACTCATTCATAAAAGACTCTCTGAACAAACCAAAAGCTGTCTGGCAAATTGTGAAGAGGCAAATAGGGAATAGCACGTCAAAAAATTATAGTCCACATGAAATTCTAATAGAAAATAAATTGGTTAGTGATCCTGCACTCTTATCCGAAGCGTTTAATCGATATTTCTTAGATATTCCAAAGCCGGTGTGCTCTCCCTCGCTCGTCAACTACTATTTTAATCAACCGAACTCGCTTTACTTTCGTCCGCGCACTACTGCTGAAATATCTATGCTGATTAAATCTATAAAAAGGACATGCTGCAGGCTTGGACGAATACAACAGTATTCTACTACACACATGTCAGATTCGCTAACTGGTCCATTGATGAATATTATTAACTGTATTTTTGAGACGGGAGTTTACCCAGAGGATTTAAAAACTGCGAAAATCGTACCGGTATACAAAAAGGGTGACAAAGTTGAAATTCAGAACTATAGGCCGATAGCGCTTCTGTCTGTGTTTGGAAAAGTCATCGAAAAAGCGATTTATGAGAGGCTCTATGATTTTATTAGTAAGATTGGTTTTCTTTCAGATAGACAGTTTGGTTTCAGGAAAAATCGTTCGACGGATGATGCGTTGTTTAGCATCACCGAAAAGATTTTAGGTCCAAGGTTGGAAAGCTATGTGTTGCTGGTATTTTCCTTGATTTTTCAAAAGCTTTTGACCTTGTGAACCACTTCCGTTTACTACAAAAGCTGGAAAGATTGGTGTGCGCGGGCTATCGAACAATTTATTTGCGTCTTATCTCCAAGGTCGTTGCCAACGAGCAACTTGCGATGGCCATCTATCGAATGTTGAATCTATCACCTGTGGGGTGCCTCAAGGATCAATCTTAGGGCCGTTATTGTTCTTGATCTATATAAATGATTTTGTGGATGTGTCGGGTGAAGACACTTTCATATTTGCCGACGACGCTACAATACTAATTTCAGCAGTGTCTGTAGAGGGCCTTTAGCTTAAGCTAGTGACTGTCATGAACAAGTTAAGTTTTGGTCTGAGGAAAATGGTTTTATTTTAAACTTAAGCAAAACTGTAGTCATAAATTTTTCTCATCGGCAAACACTTCCATTCTTCAGGGAAATTCGGTTGACCTTGGCCTTGGGCAGTCATTTTCAAGTAAGGTTTTAGGTCTCATTCTTGATTCAGAACTCTCCTGGGAAAGTCACATTGACCACTTGATTCCCAAGCTTAGCAAACTTGGTTTTGCTATGCGCATTTTGAGACAGTCATGTAGCCAAGAAATTCTCAAAACAGTTTACACGGGATGTGTGCAATCACTCTTGATGTATGGTCTAATGTTTTGGGGCGCGAGTACTCATTCTGAAAGAATATTTCGGATTCAAAAAAGGATCATTCGCATCATGTGCGGACTTGGGTATAGGGAATCTTGCCGGGAACATTTCAAAAAGATGGGTATCCTCACGCTCCCGTCCCTGTATGTCTTGGCTGTTTCAGTTTTAATTAAAAAAAGGAACACTCATTGACCAAAAATTCGGATGTTCACTGCTACCCTACTCGAAGAAATCACGAACTCCATTGCACAGAAAAAAATAATAAAATAAATAACAAAAGTGTTCTGTACGCAGGTATTAAAATTTTCAATCACTTGCCGGTAGATTTAAAAACCAAAAGTAGGTATACAACAATTTAAAAACCGGTTAAAACAGCTTCTCCTTTCAAAGTCATACAAGTACCAAAGAGTTTTTAAGTGATAAATTTTGATGAAGTTATAAATGTATTTTAGGTAGATTTCTTTTCTTCAAAAATCTACCTATTGTAATACCAAGTAGTCGCAGATTCAAAAAATTTTCTATACGTTTTTCGTTTCATACCTCCTGGACCCCAAAACCATCCTCAGTTGAAAAGTTTATATATATATATATATTAGCACGATAACTGGAGCAATTTTAATGTGAGGGTGACGATATCCGGTATTTAGAGCTTTTATCTCAATAGCTCGGACGAGTTCGTTAATGGCTGAAATCGGACCAGCGATTCACCTACTTTACTTAGGGCTTAAAAGACAAAATTGGCATTTCTATTGAAATCCTAGTCCTTTTAAAAAAAAAACTTTAAGACCTCTGCGAGGGCGTGTAAAAAATTAATTAAAGCAGGTTTGGACGAGCCAGGCGCAAAATATTGAACTAGCTAAACTTTAAAAAAATTTGAATTTATACCGCGAAATTATTAAATATTTTATAATAAAATTATCAGATGTTTTTCTAGGGGGGGCGCAATTTTTCTTATATAATCATTTTTATAACAATTATATATTTTGTGTTTATACATATTAATTTTAATCATGAAAAGAAATCTACCTTTTAGTCCCTGCTACCGCAGGTCATTATTTTTTATGTATTTATTTATTTTATGTGTTACCTGATATTAGTGCTATGGTCTCTTGTTAGTTTTAAGAATTTAATCTATGACGTACCTGAACATACTTTTGAATCAATTGAGGAAAAAAAATTCTAATTCTAATTCTAATTGATGCCAAAAAAGAGAATAAATCTATCTGAAATATACGCTACGCCAAAATATGGAATTCAAGGCGTTTCGGTTAGATAACCCGCAGTACCCGAAGTCTTGAATGTTTGTTCTGTCTAAATATACGTTACGCTATAATAAATAACTTCATTGAAGATGTTATTGTTTTACCCTCTGTGTCGGGTTTTGAGGAAGGGTCTTCATGACCCCCCCCCCCCCCCCGGGTCAAATCGAATTTGTATCTACATAAACCAACTTTAGATATGCCAAATACAGCGTCATTTTTCTGTAAAATACGTTTTTGACTTGAGAAACTGTTTTTCCTTAGGTTTTCCTATTATATTTTTTTCTCTCAAACGATTCCAAATGTGGAAAATTCAAGCAGCTTTTCCTAATGCATCTCTAGTTATCGACTAGACATACTCATTTTTTGAGGACCCCATTTTCAATTTCAGAATTGAAAAGAATGGGTTTTTTAAAAGAACTTTTTCTTTGGGTCCGAAATCGCTATCCTCTATTTCTGGAGATAAATCGGGGTTTTTTTTTTCGTTAAGTGATTGTGACCCTTCATGTTAATTTCACTTTTTTCTTTCCTTTTGCCCAGTATTTTTTTTAATACTTAAAATAAATTCTTAAATTTGATCAAAGGGTAAATTCAAAAGATGTTAAATATTTATAAAACATTTATTTGAAAAACGATAAGTAAAAATTTATTTGTTTGAATTACATGTAATTTTTTTGTTTTTTTACAAATATGTATAGAGCCAAAATTACTTAAAACATGAAACTAATAATATCCATGTTGTCATAAGAAATATAATAAAATACTTCAAATATTTACAATTTTCGTCGTAGGAATCGTCCGCTAAGTTCTATAGTTTTGTTACAATAGGTTGATAGTTTAGTGAAGTTTAAAATTGCAATGCGGTAATAACGTCACAAATGTCTTTATGGAAACCACGCGTGACTAAAATGTCGTTGTGATCATATGTCAATTTATCTGGATAGTCCGAAAGATTGCACATCACCAACTTTGAGAATTGTTTTTTGTTGTTCACCATGTTCATTAGTTCTTTTTGAACGAAGGAAGTTCCGATCACGACGACCAGGTCGGTCGAGGATTCCCGGACGAATTTCGCCATAGCTTTCGGGTTCATCGGTGTCGTAATCCACGATGCCACCGTAATGTTAGCGAGTTCAGTGTAGTTGATTTTCACCGGTCTGGATCCATCAAAAGAGTATATCTCGACGTCTCTTCCCGTCTCCGCGAGTAGGGATGCAATCATCGCTGCCGCTTTGTCTCCGTGAATGAAACCCGATGATTTGATGGAAAATAAACAGGGCTGAATCACGATTCGGATGCTGAGGTCGAGCTTCGCAAGACTTTTGATGGAATTTTCTCGCTTAACATCTATAGCATCGAGAACTGTGTTCGGGGCTGTGAGGTCGATCGGTCTATTCCCTCGATTCACCCAGTATCGCTGTTCCGACAGAAACCATTCGCACGGGTTCATTGGTCCGTCCTGGCTTTTGAGGCTGGAAAAGATCTGAAGGATTCGCTCTACGAATCCACTCTCCTCTCTTTCTTCGTCGCTGATGCTCCCGTTAATTACGTCAAACATTATTAACACGTCTTTCAAATCGAGGCGTTCCGTCAATGCCTCGATTATATTTTTGTCCTCCATGACGGTCGACTTATTAAAAGTCTCTTGAAAGTCGATGATTTTGAGTAGGGTCTTCCGAGTCAGACGTCTTTCTGAACTCCTCAATCGCTCTTATATATTTAAGGAGATTTTTCGCTCCTGTGTCTTCCATGCACATTAAATTTTCCTTGCCCTCTTTAGCGAATTTAATGATCGCTTGGACGTCTGGGTGGTCAGAAGTAAAGCTTCCTAATTTAATGACCCTTCCGTGACTCCATCCTTCCTGGTTAGGGACCTCCGCAACCATTTTCGCGAGGGAGTCGAAATCATGGCTCGCGTAGAACGTCTGCACAGTTTGTTTTAATTCTTCCTCCATTGAAAATGGGCTCGTCTCCACGCAGTGCATTACAAAAAGAAGAAATTCTTCTGGAGTTTTCAATATTTTTTTAACAAGACTGCATGTTCGAGGGAGATCCGTCTTGGACGTAAGAGCGAGGATGAATGGGATTGTCTCCGGGAGTGGCCTTATTCTCGTCCATCCTTTTTCGTAGAAGTACGATAGCGTGTCCATTAATTTCAACAGGTCGACTCTCGATAAGATGTTTTTCAAGGTGTTTAACCTGTCGTCAGAGATCGTAGAGAGGTCTTCCAATTCGCCGACTGGGATATCGATGCTTCCGTGAAGCAGAAAACGATACAATTTCGTTTCTGGAGAGACGTCTCCGTGACAGGAAGGATGCACCTCTGAGGTGACCTCATGAGCGTTTTGTCCAAGAAGTTGTTTTCTGAAAAAAAAAAGACACAAAAACGCTATAAGTAAAAAAGTATAAATGAAGCAGCTTCAAAAACAATCTAAAACTTGCAATCTAGGGAATCTAAGGAGTTTTAAATTTACTTTTTGGATTTTTTGCCCAACACTTTACGGCCAAACTATCAACCTATTTTTGCAAATTCTCCCCTAATATTTGAACAAGTTAATCTCGAGAGCGATTTTTTTTTTTTATTTAGAGAGCAAAATATCTTGCAACCGTTAAAAAATATAAAAGTACTGTTTTGAAGAGATTCCAACGAAAACTTCCTTAGAGAAGTAACAATAAAGGAAGGGGAAGTATAACGGAGGGTACGTTCAACGGAGGGAGAAGTTTTTCTTTTTTCGACAAATTTTCCAAGTTTTTTCAAAAGTCAAGTTTTTTTTAATTTTCCGATTTTTTTTAATTTTTCGAGCTTTTTGTTTTTTCCAATAATTTTCCGAGTTTTTTTTGTTTGAAAAATGTTTATGTTCTTTTTTTTCGAAATTTTTTCAAAGTAACAAGGTAAAATAATGGGCTCTTTGGCCTAGGGATGGCCTCTCGTAATGGGTAGAAGTATGAAATATCTCCCTACTGAAAAAAGTAATAATTAAAAAGTGGCAATTTTTTTACGCTGAAAATTCGTTACACAACTTGAAATCGCGTTAAACTCATAAAATTAACTTAATAAGGAATAGTTAAGTAAATAAGCTAATAAGGTAATTCGTTAATAAGCGATAGGGTCGTTCAAAAACTATGTTCAAATAATGTGCAAGAGAAAAATTTTCAAAACTTTAAACGTGATTTCCAGAAGGATGAGATTTTTGAGATACTTATTATTAGTTATTACAGTTTTGCACGAAGATGCGATATCTCCCCAATTTTTTGGAAATTCAACAATCGCCCACCTTACATTCTTGTTCTCCGACTATGGAAGATTTTGTGAAAATCGGTTCAAAACAGGCCGTAAAGTGTTGCGGAAATGCTACGGACGGCGTAACGGCCGGCCGGCCGGCACCACAGGCAAAGTTGAGATCGGTAAGATCAATATTCGATTTCACCCTCCGGGGTCTGGAAGACCCTTCCCTAAAAACCCGAGGTCGAGGGTACGATAACTTCTTTAAGTAAGTTAAACCTAATAATAATAACTTTTGAGTTATGTGTCCGAAGTAAAATGGTCCGAACAAAATTTATTTTTGGAACTACACATTTGAAGTGAATTGGAACAAGACTTTGATAATTCTTCTTGAAATTGTACGAATTTTAACAAATAAAGTAAGGAGAGAAAAATAAATAATTATTACTTACCAAAACCATTTTCGAATTTTAGTTGATATTAGACGCACAAAAAAAAGACAATTTTTTCACTTTAATTTGAGCACACTCCGCTTCTGAAGACAGATACACGAGTAATAAAACCAAAGGTCTCCCTTCAGGTAGAGCCAAGGGTTCCGGGTGAAAGGCTCTGATTTCCTATTGGCGAGACAGTGGTCTGGCCTTTCCCTTCACCCTGGGTCGATGAACTGAGGGATGATGAAATAAAATTTAACATGACGAAATATTTACAAAAAATTCGCAAAAAAAAAAAAGTTTAGTTTAAATTTGTGTCATTTAATATTATTAAATTTACACTTTAAATACCAACGGTATTTAAAAATGGTATGTTGTAAGCTCGTTTTCCGTTTGAGAAATTAAAGATCTAATAAATTTGTTTAAAACTTTATTAATTTAACACATAAATCGTGTAAAAAGTGTAAATAATTAACATCTGCTTTGTTTTTCTCGGAAAAAACTTATCGTCTTATGATCGATGATGATTTTTGTACCCAAAAAGCTTTCTAAAACATGTACAACATCAGCTATGATTTTGGGTACAGGAATTTCTTTTATGGCGCAAGGAAGGTAAATTTTGGGCCATAATTAAGAGTTTCGATTACATAAGCTGGGATATTTTCTTTAGTTTGTTTATTACTAGGTTGACTTCCTTTTTTTTTGTCATTCCTGTTTGTTGAATTTTTTTGCATGTAACCATTTAAACTTTTTATGCTTTGTTTTTCTTTAAATATTTTTTTTTTTGCATGTTAACAAGTGTGTTTAATATACGCTAATAAAAAACAATTATCCTAAGCCATTAATTAACCAATTAATACAAAAAGAAAAAAAGAAAAACTATACAACAATGTACATACAAAGAAAACCCGCAGAAACAAAAGATAGTGATTTAAAAACATTTGTTGGATTAAATATATAAGAATTAAAGACCTTTTAACATAATTTAGTGTCATGTATTTAACAAGAAACCAAAATTTATGATATTACAAGCCGAAACATATTTTGTGTATGAGGAAGAATTAAAACAGATGTTTTCATTCTTACATCCCCCGCTTTGGAGACAATTATTTCGAAGGAATAATTGAATAAAAAAAACTTCTTAACTTCTTTCTTCTTTCTTCAATAATTTTTCTTAAATAAATCATAACATATTTTTCATTAAGTTTCATCAATTTTCCTTAGTTCTACATATTCCAATGTGTTGATAGGATGTCTTCAGTCTTGATCGTAGATATAATAAAATAATGATAATGATAATAATAATCCCTATCTCCAAGCAAATCTTCTTGTAAGATAGTATACTTCAGCCATATAAGACGATATAATAAAAATGACCATATTAGGCCCAATACAGTAATAATAATATCAATTAAGTAATGAATAATAATAATAATCGATCTTGACCATCCCACCAATGGATTTGTCTCGAAATCTTGAGCAGGGAATTTTCCTTGTTGAATTTTGATTTTGATTCTTGAATTTTCATTTTGATTCTTGAATTTTGATTTTCATTCTTGAATTTTCATTGTCAATTTCAATTTCAATTTGTGTTGTTTCCAGAGAATTTTTTTTGTGATATTTTGTTCCGACTTACAATGAAAAGATCTTTAAATTTTGGTTTTATAAGAATTAAAGACCTTTTTAACATTTAGTGTCAGTGTCATGTTTGACAAGAAACCAAAATTTATGATATTACAAGCCGAAACATATTTTGTGTATGAGGAAGAATTAAAACAGATGTTTTCATTCTTACACATATATCACAGGGCTAACAGAAAAAATTTAAAAAATCCTCATAACGGAAGAAACGATAAAGGGAACATGTATGATACAATCCATAAAAATATAAAAGTATTCTTCCACCAATAAGACAAAAAGTGCAAAAATGGTTAAAATTAGATGTCGTATACTCCCTAGCATGTACATGTAAGAAAATATATATAGGAAAAACAGTCCAGCTGCTCAAAAAAAGAATAGATCAACACAAGACTAATACAAAAAATAAAAAAGAGCTCACAGGCTTAAACCAACATGTCCTTCAGACGGGACATAATATTAAATTTGATGAGTGCAAAATACTAGGGAATGAAAAAAATGGAAACAAATTATTAATTTTAGAAAATGTCCACATTAACAATATTGCAAGGGAATCTCATTAAATATTCAAAATGACAGAGACAAAATGAGTGCCCAGTATAAAAGTATTATTCTAAAACATCAAAACCAGTGATGCACAAAAATGTACTATAATTTATATTCTTTAATGTTATATTTTATTGATTTTACCAATAGATAGCATGACATGTTTAAAATTTTGCTTCGAAATGTTTATATGTATGTATAATGATGGAATTATCGTTCGTAACAATTTAAATCAGTCGAAAATCTAGTCTTGAAATGGTAGGTTCCTCTCTTCTTTTTATATTTTATACTTTTTATATTTTTTATATTTTATATTTTTAATTTTATCATCAAATATACTTAAAAAGAAATTTTATATAGATTATCAAAGAAAAAAATATATTATTAATCGTATCCACTTTTGTAGGCTGATGAGGAGAGCGATCTGCTCTCGAAACATGTTCTAACAAAATAAAGAATAAAAAACTTGCGTCGATCGTTCAAAATAAGAAGACATCCTTTACGCAATAAGTTTCTTTTCTCATAGGTTAGTAACTTGCTGAAAGGGGAGGGACTTTCAAGCTCTCGCCATGATGGCATGGCGACCGTTCTGGGAGAAGCCTTAATTCGAAAAAATGTATTATAGAACAAACAATAGTTTAATTTTAGTTTTTTATTTTAATTTAGAAAGTTCTAGAAGAAAAAAAAAATTAGTTTTGTGGAAGATAAAAATAGTAGGGGTGGCGATTTTTAACAAAGAAGGAATTAAAGGCTCTTGACCCCATTAGACTAAAAGTTGAAATGTCCTGATTTTTACCTGCTTTGGATTTACCAACCCTAACCCGTGGAATGTTGAATTTCTGCTTCAAAAATTATTAAATATAAAAGTTTTAAAATAGTTTTTTGTTTAACTTAAAATTTTGCATAGATCACGAATCTGAAATTAAAAATAGTGGTTCTCATATAAAATACCGAATTTGGTGTCGCTGAGGGACACCCTGTACATCTAAATCAAAATCCGTTAATTGCAATCAATTCTTCGTCCAAAAACAAGAGGGGTTTACATTTAACTTTTTTTTTTGGAGGACTAAATGCTTTGCCGTAAAGTCGCTGGTCCACTCTAGTTGGAACACCTCGAGGACAATCATTAAATTTATTTTTTAAGCAAGTTTAGAATGGTTGTAATTTTATATGAATCTTTAATCAGGCTTCCTAGACGCAGATAGTTTTGGAGAATCATCAAAAAACATTGAAGATTAATAATATCTCAAAACAAACATTTTGCGCATGGGCCACTCCTCCACCCTAGGCTTCAAGTTTAAACGAAATATTAACTAATTAATTTAAATTATTTAAATAATATTTAATATTTAATATTATTTAAAGATTTAACGAAAAGATTTTTCGCTAAATTTCACTTGTATCTTTCCTTTTGCCCTGTACTTTTTTTTCTAGGATTTTGGACAAGTAAGCCCCTTCTCCTTGGAATCCGTGTTCACTTATATTTTTTTGTTTTTTTTTTTTTTGTTTATAGGCCATTATACAGAGTCTTCCGAAATTTCAAAGCGTTTTTCGTGGTTTCATGGCCAGGAAACAACCGACCTCCTGCATTTTCAAGCGTTTTCATCCAGCCAACAAACCTCCTTTATGTGAAATCTCGAGGGGTTTTTCCTCTCGTATAAGCCAGAGAATCCTCGTAAACCTGCCTTTGGTGATGACTGATGACAGTTTATAAACATAGTCTGAGACGTTTTATTTTTTTTTTTTTGTTTTTTTAAGAAGAAGAATAGGTTTAACCGATGAGCAAGAGGCCTTCTTCCTCATTGGTTAATCCATTCTTCTTCTTTTTTGGACTAGCTTTATGGGACATTAAGGGGAGGAGGGGAGGACCCAGGCGGGGGCTCTCGCCATATAGCCGTGGCGCCCTACCAGGGCACACTCCAGAGGAGTGGCCTAACCAATTTATCCGCAGATTTTGTGGAAGAATATAAATTTGGAATTAAACTTCCAAACAAAAATACCTCCACCCATCCCGGGATCGAACCCCGGTCTCCAATGGTGGCTGCAGAAATAGAGAAACCAAGGTGACTGAAAAGCCACGATTGATGCCAAAAAAGAGATCTATCTGAAATATACGCTACGCCAAAATATGTCCGGAATTCAAGGCGTTTCGGTTTGATAACCGCAGTACCCGAAGGTCTTGAATGTTTGTTCTGTCTAAAATATACGTTACGCTATAATAAATAACTTCATTGAAGATGTTATTGTTTTACCTCTGTGTTATGTATCTACATAAACCAATAACTTTAAATAATGCCAAATACAGCGTCATTTTTCTGTAAAATACGTTAAATTGACTTGAGAAACCTGTTTTCCTTAGGTTTTCCTATATTATTTTTTTTTTTTTTCTCTCAAACGATTCCAAATGTGGAAAATTCAAGCAGCTTTTCCTAATGCATCTCTTGTTATCGACTAGACATACTCATTTCATTGAGGACCCCATTTTCAATTTCAGAATTGAAAAGAATGGGTTTTTTAAAAGAACTTTTTCTTTGGGTCCGAAATCGCTATCCTCTATTTCTGGAGATGAATCGGTTTTTTTTTTTCGTTAAGTGATTGTGATACCCTTCATGTTAATTTCACTTTTTTCTTTCCTTTTGCCCAGTATTTTTTTTAATACTTAAAATAAATTCTTAAATTTGATCAAAGGGTAAATTTAAAAAGATGTTAAATATTATAAAACATTTATTTGAAAAACGATAAGTAAAAATTTATTTGTTTGAATAACATGTAAAATTTTTTTGTTTTTTACATAATATGTATATAATTTGTTAGTCAATCAAATGACTACAAAACGATTGTACTGTAAAGTGTTTATTAATTTTAATACAAATTTTTATAAAATTTTACCTGTAAAGTGAAATCGAAATTTATAGTCACTTCTAGTTCTTAATTTTCTACTATAATGAATTTTGAATTAAAACAGATGTTAGCCGAAAGAACCAAAAACCTAATTTTAAATTACATCTCCCCCCCCCCACAAAAGACGAAAGTTTACTTATATGTACATAATTCAAACGTCTATTTTCAAAGTCAATTTCGTAAATCACATTTGATATCTTCCTTTTCACTCTATAAGGTCCTGAACGAATAGGATCTAACTTCTTTCTGTTGAGTTTGTTTCCAACGTCTACATACACCATATCTCCAGGTCGAAATTCAACATGTCGCTTTAGACGATCAAACCGACGTTTATTCGCCTCATGATACCGTTGAGAATTTTCAAAAGCTTGAATTCTATCTTCTTGATAATTTGACGGGATCATTAAAGGTTCTGGCACAATCGATGATATTTTTCCATCGATGACATTAAATAACATGGAGCAAATTTCGTAACACTATGAGTTGTCCGATTATATTCTTCCGTGCACTCCGTTGCAACCGTTGACCAAGGTCTCTGAGGTTGTTCACTTAATTTACAACGTATTCGATTAACAAGAGTTTGATTTAGCCTTTCATTTAAACCGTTCGAAAAAGGACAATCAACCGATGTAAAAATTATAGTGACACCATGCCTTCGCAAAAAATTTCGAAACATACTCGAATTTATTCCAGCGTATTGATCTGCTAGTAAAATCTTTACCTTGTTTGCTAGTAAAATCGGACGTAAAAACGTTATAAGATCTGTAGCTCTCTGTCCACAAGATGAGAAGGTATAAGCAAACCTCGAAAAATGATCCACTAAAAGATGAAGATAACGTTTCGAAGTTCCGTAACCAGCAAAACCTCCAATCGTATCCAATGACATAATCTCGAACGGTTCCTTAGCAGGACCCAATTGGGATAACAATCCAAATTCACGACTTCTCCGAGTTTTGTGTTTTCTGCAAATCTCACATCGAGCGCAAAAATCCTGAATATGTAAATCCATGTTTCGAAAATAATAAAACGGTCGTAATTTATTTGCAAGATGACCAACACCAATATGCCCATAGTGATTATGAACTTTTTAATAAGACCTTTTCCAAATTCTTCCGATACACAGATACGTTCTCTGTTTCTCAATTTCTTAAACATAAGTCCATCTTTCCAAAAAATACTTTGATCAGATATCGAATTATTTCGTTGATCAGACCGAATCTCTTCAAGTGACACTAAGTTAACAACACGAAGAACTTCATCAGAAGCATCAAAGTACTCTAAAACAGGATTTCGAGAAAGAGCGTCCGCTTCTTGGTTAGTGGAACCAGGAGAATAACGAACTCTGAAATTGTATTGTGTAAGATAGTAGACCAAATCTCCCAACTCTTCATCTGTCCGAGCTTTCAATTTTAAATTTTCCAAAGGTTTGTGATCCGAAACAACTTCAAACGTAATACCAATAAGCCAATGTTGCCAATATTGAATCGCTTCCTTAATTGCCAAACATTCCAAATATATCGCTTTCTTCTTTGATTGGGCAGGTGAAAATTTCTTAGAAAAATAAGCCACAGGATGCAATTCTCCCGAGTCCTGAATCTGCTTTAAAACAGCTCCGACTCCTAACTTACTCGCATCTGTAAACAGATACGTTGGACGCACTGGATCAAAAATCGCCAAAATCGGACTTGTACATAAATAATTTTTAATTTCTTCAGCTTTTCCTAATGCATCTCTTGTTATCGACTAGACATACTCATTTTATTGAGGACCCCATTTTCAATTTCAGAAGTGAAAAGAATGGGTTTTTTAAAAGAACTTTTTCTTTGGGTCCGAAATCGCTATCCTCTATTTCTGGAGATAAATCGGGGTTTTTTTTTTCGTTAAGTGATTGTGATACCCTTCATGTTAATTTCACTTTTTTCTTTCCTTTTGCCCAGTATTTTTTTAATACTTAAAATAAATTCTTAAATTTGATCAAAGGGTAAATTCAAAAAGATGTTAAATATTTATAAAACATTTATTTGAAAAACGATAAGTAAAAATTTATTTGTTTGAATTACATGTAAAATTTTTTTGTTTTTTTACAAATATGTATAGAGCCAAAATTACTTAAAACATGAAACTAATAATATCCATGTTGTCATAAGAATATAATATACAAATACTTCAAATATTTACAATTTTCGTCGTAGGAATCGTCCGCTAAGTTCTATAGTTTTGTTACAATAGGTTGATGTAGTTTAGTGAAGTTTAAAATTGCGAATGCGGTAATAACGTCACAAATGTCTTTATGGAAACCACGCGTGACTAAAATGTCGTTGTGATCATATGTCAATTTATCTGGATAGTCCGAAAGATTGCACATCACCAACTTTGAGAATTGTTTTTTGTTGTTCACCATGTTCATTAGTTCTTTTTGAACGAAGGAAGTTCCGATCACGACGACCAGGTCGGTCGAGGATTCCCGGACGAATTTCGCCATAGCTTTCGGGTTCATCGGTGTCGTAATCCACGATGCCACCGTAATGTTAGCGAGTTCAGTGTAGTTGATTTTCACCGGTCTGGATCCATCAAAAGAGTATATCTCGACGTCTCTTCCCGTCTCCGCGAGTAGGGATGCAATCATCGCTGCCGCTTTGTCTCCGTGAATGAAACCCGATGATTTGATGGAAAATAAACAGGGCTGAATCACGATTCGGATGCTGAGGTCGAGCTTCGCAAGACTTTTGATGGAATTTTCTCGCTTAACATCTATAGCATCGAGAACTGTGTTCGGGGCTGTGAGGTCGATCGGTCTATTCCCTCGATTCACCCAGTATCGCTGTTCCGACAGAAACCATTCGCACGGGTTCATTGGTCCGTCCTGGCTTTTGAGGCTGGAAAAGATCTGAAGGATTCGCTCTACGAATCCACTCTCCTCTCTTTCTCCGTCGCTGATGCTCCCGTTAATTACGTCAAACATTATTAACACGTCTTTCAAATCGAGGCGTTCCGTCAATGCCTCGATTATATTTTGTCCTCCATGACGGTCGACTTATTAAAAGTCTCTTGAAAGTCGATGATTTTGAGTAGGGCGTCTTCCGAATTAGACGTCTTTCTGAACTCCTCAATCGCCTTAGATATTTAAGGAGATTTTTCGCTCCTGTCTTCCATGCACATTAATTTTTCCGGGCCCTCTTTAGCGAATTTAATGATCGCTTGGACGTCTGGGTGGTCAGAAGTAAAGCTTCCTAATTTAATACCCTTCCGTGACTCCATCCTTCCTGGTTAGGGACCTCCGCAACCATTTTCGCGAGGGAGTCGAAATCATGGCTCGCGTAGAACGACTGCACAGTTGTTTTAATTCTTCCTCCATTGAAAATGGGCTCGTCTCCACGCAGTGCATTATAAACAGAAGAAATTCTTCTGGAGTTTTCAATATTTTTTGAACAAGACTGCATGTTCGAGGGAGATCCGTCTTGGACGTAAGAGCGAGGATGAATGGGATTGTCTCCGGGAGTGGCCTTATTCTCGTCCATCCTTTTTCGTAGAAGTACGATAGCGTGTCCATTAATTTCAACAGGTCGACTCTCGATAAGATGTTTTTCAAGGTGTTTAACCTGTCGTCAGAGATCGTAGAGAGGTCTTCCAATTCGCCGACTGGGATATCGATGCTTCCGTGAAGCAGAAAACGATACAATTTCGTTTCTGGAGAGACGTCTCCGTGACAGGAAGGATGCACCTCTGAGGTGACCTCATGAGCGTTTTGTCCAAGAAGTTGTTTTCTGAAAAAAAAGACACAAAAACGCTATAAGTAAAAAAGTATAAATGAAGCAGCTTCAAAAACAATCTAAAACTTGCAATCTAGGGAATCAAAGGAGTTTTAAATTTACTTTTTGGATTTTTTGCCCAACACTTTACGGCCAAACTATCAACCTATTTTTGCAAATTCTCCCCTAATATTTGAACAAGTTAATCTCGAGAGCGATTTTTTTTTATTTAGAGAGCAAAATATCTTGCAACCGTTAAAAAATATAAAAGTACTGTTTTGAAGAGATTCCAACGAAAACTTCCTTAGAGAGAAGTAACAATAAAGGAAGGGGAAGTATAACGGAGGGTACGTTTAACGGAGGGAGAAGTTTTTCTTTTTTCGACAAATTTTCCAAGTTTTTTCAAAAAGTCAAGTTTTTTTTTAATTTTCCAATTTTTTTTCAATTTTCGAGCTTTTTGTTTTTTCCAATAATTTTCCGAGTTTTTTTGTTTGAAAAATTTTATGTTCTTTTTTTTCGAAATTTTTTCAAAGTAACAAGGTAAAAATAATGGGCTCTTTGGCCTAGGGATGGCCTCTCGTAATGGGTAGAAGTATGAAATATCTCCCTACTGAAAAAAGTAATAATTAAAAAGTGGCAATTTTTTACGCTGAAAATTCGTTACACAACTTGAAATCGCGTTAAACTCATAAAATTAACTTAATAAGGAATAGTTAAGTAAATAAGCTAATAAGGTAATTCGTTAATAAGCGAAGGGTCGTTCAAAAACTATGTTCAAATAATGTGCAAGAGAAAATTTTCAAAACTTTAAACGTGATTTCCAGAAGGATGAGATTTTTGAGATACTTATTAGTTATTACAGTTTTGCACGAAGATGCGATATCTCCCCAATTTTTTCGAAATTCAACAATCGCCCACCTTACATTCTTGTTCTCCGACTATGGAAGATTTTGTGAAAATCGGTTCAAAACTGAGGCCGTAAAGTGTTGCGGAAAATGCTACGGACGGTGTAACGGCCGGGCCGGCACCACAGGCAAAGTTGAGATCGGTAAAGATCAATATTCGATTTCACCCTCCGGGGTCTGGAAGACCTTCCCAAAACCCGAGGTCGAGGGTATCACGATAACTTCTTTAAGTAAGTTAAAACCTAATAATAATAACTTTTGAGTTATGTGTCCGAAGTAAAATGGTCCGAACAAAATTTATTTTTGGAACTACACATTTGAAGTGAATTGGAACAAGACTTTGAAATTCTTCTTGAAATTGTACGAATTTTAACAAATAAAGTAAGGAGAGAAAAATAAATAAATTATTACTTACCCCAAAACCATTTTGGAATTTTAGTTGATATTAGACGCACAAAAAAAAAGACAATTTTTTCACTTTAATTTGAGCACACTCCGCTTCTGAAGACAGATACACGAGTAATAAAACCAAAGGTCTCCCTTCAGGTAGAGCCAAGGGTTCCGGGTGAAAGGCTCTGATTTCCTATTGGACGAGACAGTGGTGTGGCCTTTCCCTTCACCCTGGGTCGACGAACTGAGGGATGATGAAATAAAATTTAACATGACGAAATATTTACAAAAAATTCGCAATAAAAAAACTTATAGTTTAAATTTGTGTTATTTAATATTATTAAATGTACACTTTAAATACCAACGGTATTTAAAAATGGTATATTGTAAGCTCGTTTTCCGTTCGAGAAATTAAAGATCTAATAAATTTGTTTAAAACTTTATTAATTTAACACATAAATCGTGTAAAAAGTGTAAATAATTAACTTCTGCTTTTGTTTTTCTCGGAAAAAACTTATCGTCTTATGATCGACTGATGATTTTTGTACCCAAAAAAGATCTCGCCCCGCCAAGCAACACCCAGTCCGAAGACGTCAGAAAACGGTACCTACCAAGTGTATGTTTACTGGACGTCACGATTTGCGTTTTTCAGGTATCTGGATCTCGGCTCCCTGTGGACCGATCGACTTGAAATTTGCTACAGATTTACTTTGATATGATATGAGTAAACGCTGAAAATTTCAAGTCGATCGGTCCACAGGGAGCCGAGATATAAAAGTCTGAAAACCCGGTTTTTCGCCTTTACCGTGTTCTTCTTCTTCTTATTCAGCTAGACAAGGCTACAGCCTCTCCTAGAGCACCGATGACTTGAAATTTTGCACAGAGCTTCCTTTCAACTTGAGCCAGTGCCTTTTGAAAGATTTACCCCGAAATCTTAACTTAAAAAAAAGTTAGGAACAAAAAACTGAAATTTTAGGGTAATTTTAGCCACTTTAACGGGTACACAGCCTGGAGACAAGACCAATCGACTTGAAATTGTGCACAGAGCTTCCTTCTGAGTTTAGCAATGAGGACGAGTATAGTAATGAGGACGGATTTCGGAAATAGGTCATCCAGACCCCTCAGGGTCAATTTGACCAGTGATCATTGTCTGTGGCGCCGGCTGTACACCCGATTTACACCATACGGTCGAATTTCGGAAATGGGTCTTCCAGACCCCTTGGGTCAATTTGACCAGTGATCATTTTTCGATCGTCAGTTAGTCTGAGGCGCCTTCTGTACATCCGATTTACACCAGAGGTCGGATTTCGGAAATGGGTCTTCCTGACCCCTTAAGGTTAATTCGACCCTAAAAAGAACGAAAGAACTGACGAAAAAAGAACGAAACATAAAACATAAATTGGGTAATTTTTGCCAGTGTAATGGGTCAACAGCTAACCTGACCTATTTGGCCTTGAACTATTAATTATTAGTGTAGCCCATTAAAAAAAATTTAGGGACGAAAACTGAAAATTTCTTTGACGGGCCTGAACAAAAGGACCATTCGAATTAACTCGAAATTTGGAGTTTTACGATTCATTTGAATTTAAACTACAAAAAGATATGATATCCCCACAAAAACACCCCGTGTAAAAAACACCCCGCCTCGCAAAAATCCTTTTACATCAGCCGGAAAAAGTTGTGATATCAACTTCCCCGCCCTCAAATGAGCGAGAAGAGTCGATACGCCCGAGTGGTAGGTACGATGATGTGAGAAGCATGATGCCCGTGCTCCCGTTTTAAATGCTCCCCTTGGCGGCATCGCGAAATGCTTTGTATCAGTGATTGCCGTTATTTATCAAGCCCTAAACGTCCTGGAACGCTTAAGAATTACTGTGTTATCACTGAGTTCCAAACTAATCACTAGTATACACCCCATACACATACATACACATACCCCCCCCCGTACTCACACATGACACTACGCCTTCATCTACGTATGTCTGAGTGTTTGAATCATAACGATTTTTCCCGAAGAACGTACAGCACGTCTTAACTACGTCCCTGTAAACAAACATTTCGCGATGCCGCCAAGGGGAGCATTGAAAACGGGAGCACGGGCATCATGCTTCTCACATCATCGTACCTACCACTCGGGCGTATCGACTCTTCTCGCTCATTTGAGGGCGGGGAAGTTGATATCACAACTTTTTCCGGCTGATGTAAAAGGATTTTTGCGAGGCGGGGTGTTTTTTACACGGGGTGTTTTTTGTGGGGATTTAGATCTGCCGGCATATTCGTATCTATTATCTTTATCAACAAATAATTTAGATAACATAATTTTGTCGATTTTCCTGTTGGATTTGTAATTGGAAATTTTTCTAGGGCGATGACTTACGGGGAAAACCCTTTCTGTAGAATTGGCCACCTGCCTTTTCTAATCAGCCATTAACGGATTAACTAAAAAAACTAAAAATATCTCAAGCCGTATTGAATCATGAAAATAATCCAGGAAAATCTAATAGAAATAGATGGAAACTGGCGGTTAAAAGAAACAATTTTTTTTGTTAAATTTAGAAAAATGTACTCTTTCCTCTGAAATTATTCTGATTATTATCAAAATTATATAGTATTTCTTCATTTTTTCCAATCCTTCGTCGTAGTACGAGGATCGGTACAATTTTAATTTCGGAACTCTCCGAAGACTCTTTGAAGTACCCGTTACGGTAGTAGAAGACCAGTACAGCTAATCGGTATGGTAGGTTAGCATTCTGTCATTCAGCTTTAATAATTAACTTCATTGAAGATGTTATCGTTTTACCCTCTATGTTGGGTTTTGAGGAAGGGTCTTCATGACCCCGAAGGGTCAAATCAAAGTGGATAAACGTTTAATGTTATAAACCTATAACTTTTAATATCAATTTCAGAGATGAAAAATATTTATTGAAAAACATTGCTGCGTAAGAGATAATTTATTAAATCATAACAAAACGAAGGAAATTGTGTGGGAATTTCAAGATGCGCTATCATAATATGAAAAAATTCAGACTGCTCGTAGACTCTTCTAGGAGGAAATAATTGGCATCAACACCTGATTTTTGCGGAATTTTCTAGGCGTCAAATGCTAAACTTTTTTATTTTTATTTTTTTTTTAGGTCCTACAAGGATTAATAGGTGACTGAATTTTTTCAGATTTTTTGTGTTCCAAGAATTGAGGTTTTGGCGATTTCGAGGGTCACCCACCATTGAGAAAATAAGGAAAATTCTACTCTGCATAAATTACTTTTTAGCTGAAAAAAATTCGTGGCATCTATAATAAGTCAAAACGTATGTGCTTTTTACCCGAAAAACGCAAATCGTGACGTGAAGTAAACATACACTTGGTACCGGTCGTACTTTTTGCGCTTTCCGCGTTCCTATATATCGAATATTGAATTTAATACTTAAATGTATAGGGAGAGAAAGAGTGTGATAAAAGAAGTCTTGGTTAAAATTTTTAACTTGTAAACTACTGGAAACGGGGTGTTATTCGCGTTCACGTGTTTTTTCTATTTTTTTCTGTTCCCCTTTTCGCAATTATTTATAGAAATAACTTTAAACAAGTGGGTTATATTCATTATTCTTAAAAAGAAAGAAATCTTTTAGCTAACCAATCGCATAAGTTTCTTTTCTCATAGGTTAGTAACTTGCTGAAAGGGGAGGGACTTCAAGCTCTCGCCATGATGGCATGGCGACCGTTCTGGGAGAAGCCTTAATTGAAAAAATGTATTATAGAACAAACAATAGTTTAATTTTAGTTTTTTATTTTAATTTAGAAAGTTCTAGAAGAAAAAAAAAATCGGTTTTGCGGAAGATAAAAATAGTAGGGGTGGCGATTTTTAACAAAGAAGGAATTAAAGGCTCTTGACCCTATTAGACTAAAAGTTGAAATGTCCTTATTTTTACCTGCTTTGGATTTACCAACCCTAACCCGTGGAATGTTGAATTTCTGCTTCAAAAATTATTAAATATAAAAGTTTTAAAATAGTTTTTTTTTTGAACTTGAAATTTTGCATAGATCACGAATCTGAAATTAAAAATAGTGGTTCTCACATAAAATACCGAATTTGGTGTCGCTGAGGGACACCCTGTACATCTAAATCAAAATCCGTTAATTGCAATCAATTCTTCGTCCAAAAACAAGGAGGGTTTACATTTAACTTTTTTTTGGAGGACTAAATGCTTTGCCGTAAAGTTGCTGGTCCACTCTAGTTGGAACACCTCGAGGATAATCATTAAATTTATTTTTTAAGCAAGTTTAGAGTGGTTGTAATTTTATATGAATCAATTAATCAGGCTTCCTAGACTCAGATAGTTTTGGAGAATCATTAAAAATCTTTGCAGATTTATAATATCTTAAAACAAACATTTTGCGCATGGGCCACTCCTCCACCCTAGGCTTCAATTTTACACGTAAAGATACGTATTTAAATAATTAATTTTTTTTTAAATCAGAGGGTTTTCCTTCAAAAAGTTCCGAGGTATTTTAAATTTAAACGGCGCGGCATTGATTGATGATTGATTTTCAACAGCAAGAAAACAAAATCCGTTTTTAATTAGACAAGAAGAGTTTTAGGTGGTGAATTTAAAAAGTTTCCTCCCCCCCCCCCCCCCCCCCCGAAATTGGCAACAAGTACTTTGATCTTCGATGATACCCTGCGTATATTTTTAAGAAATCACTTTTAATTGGAGCTCTTTTAAGGACTAGCCATGAAACTAGTAAAAAGGCTTCAAAATTCCGCAAATATTTGGTTTGTTGGCCCATAAACCTACGGAAACGTCTACTTGTACATGGGTAAGGTGATTTCTTGTCCAAAAAGTAACAAAGGACAACGCTTGAATTTCTAGTACTTGGTTGGTTTGACATCCCAAAACCTGAGAAATTTGCCCAGTACAAGGAAAAACTTTTTCTCTCACTAAAGAACGATAAAGACACCTAACATCCTGAAAAAAAAAAAGTTTTTGATATTATATGAACCAAGGAAAACATTCAATTTTACAGTATTTTAGCTGGAGTTCCCAGCTTATTTTTCTTAGTAAAAAGTGGACGCTTTTGATACAAACTGCTCGGCTATTCCTTGTCCAATCGAATTGAATCTTTTCCCATCATATTGTACAAATTTTTATCTACAATTCTGCGTCAATTAAAAAAATGATTAGTTCGATAAGGGCAGTACATCCTAAGATATTTGTTCCGATTTGACAGAAAACTCGATTTTTCAGGAAACGCAAAAAACCAAAAAAATTGCGGGAACTTTCATATTTCTTAGTTAGTCTTACGTTGTGGCATCACCTTTTTTCCCTCTGGGCGCCTCTCGTTTCACTTCACAGCATCTTGCAAGAATCTTAACCTTGGTGTGGTCCCGATTCGGCGCGTCCCATTTCAGTGTCCAAGGGTCGAAAGTCCCAGATCAGCGCCTTATTATGCTAGCAGTCCCACTTCAGCGCGATGTGCAGCCCGTACGATTGGCGGTTATGCATTTCGGGAGAACACCGTTCAACAAAACGCATTTCACCCTAAAGCAGTTGAACATAAAATATCTGTAGCTCACCATAACGCGTTTCGGCATAATGCAATCGCGAAAATAGACTTATGGTGAAACAACAAGTTCTTTAAAATGAAAATTTTCTTTATGTTCAACTGCGTTATATTGAAACGACAAATTTATGTTAAAACAACAAATGTTAAATCTCCTCTTTGAGATGTATTATGTTTTAGACAATTTTCTTTATGTTGAGTTGCAGATTTTTTATGGTGAACGGTAACTCGCGATTTCTGCTATTTTATGGTCAAATGCATTATGTCATTATGTCGACATGTATACACTCTTTTACTTCGTACGGGTATTGATAAAAATTAAAACATCCTTTCTAGTAGGAGGCGCCGAAGTGGGAGAAAAGTTGTTTTTATTTAATGTCATTAATCCTTCGGGCGCTAGTCTGGGACTGAAAAAGATCTATACAGGTAATAATCCCATCACGCGCCGAACTGGGACGCGCTGAATCGGTACCAAACCATTGCGTTTCAGGGGTTTTTGAGGCTTGAAACGGAACTGTTGGGGGTTCTTCTACATCCCAGAAGTGATTTCGAGGCAAAAAATTGAAAAACCATTTTCGACCTAAAACCCGTTTTTCTCGCTTATTAATGCGTTTCAGGGAGGGCAAAAAAATTTTCTACTTAAAAACACGTTTTTCTCGCTTATTGTTGCGTTTCTGGGGTTTTTGAGGCTTGAAACGGAAGAGTATTGGGGATCTTCTACATCACAGAAGTGATTTCGAGGCAAAAAATTGAAAAACAATTTTTTTAAATAAATTTTTTTTATTTTTTATTTTTTTTACATTTTAACAATTTATAGATTTTTTTACAAGTACATATTTTGTTTCTATATAACGAATAATATAAATGTAGATAAAAAGATTGATAACAAAAAATACAAAAGGAAAATACAGTAGATAATACAAAGAGTAATAGTTTTTTATGTACATAGTCACAAATAAAAATTCCCACTATAAACCAATGGTTTGTGTGTGGGCATGACTAGTTTTGTTCAATAAAATTATGAATTTGGATACAACAAGGTTCAACTATTTTATTTATTTTTAAATTAGTTTTATAATTTTAATTATGAATTTAAAGTTGACGGAGTGTTATTAATTTAAAAAATTTTACAACAAAGGAAAATACATATAGAAATTTAAATATTTTAGAAAGCAGAAAAATATAGTTTATGATATTATATAATCAAAGTAAATTTGAGAACAAAAAAATTTTTAAATAATAAATTAAAATTAAAGAAATTTTTTTATGATCAGATCTTCAGTTTGAGACATTAACCAATCATTCAGTATATTTTTGTATTGTTGAAATGATAAGTTTGTATTTATTGCTACAGAATTTAATAAGGAAGTTCGTGGTGCTAAATAATTTACATGTCTTTGGAAATGAGATTTTCTGAGATTGGGCAATTGAAAAGGGTGATTTATTCTATTTGATAGTTTCGTGCCTAATCGGCGAGGAAAGTAATTTGGATATTTTTTTATGAATATCATAGTTTTAAATATGAAAAGTTTATGTATGGAGAATAATTTACTATTTAAAAAGGTCAAGTGGGAGGGATATCTGATCGATTTATTTAACATTTTTTAATAATTGTTTTTTGGATGATGTGGAGTGGTTTAGTTGCAGTCTTGGTTGCGTTTCCCCATATTATAATGCCATACGATAATACCGATTGAATTAATCCGTAATAAAATTTTTTAATTCATTAACGTTTAAGAAATTTTTAAGTATTGAAAATAAGTAAACAAAACCTTGTAATTTATTTGTAAGATGATGAATATGAAAATTATAATTAAGTTTTATCAAAGAAGATGCCTAGATATTTATTTTTTCAGTTTTTTCTATTTTGTTACAATTTTGACAGTTTAGATTGTTTGTACAATTTTTCTAGTGAATAAATAGTTTTAGATCATTGGTCTGAGAGGCTTGTGTATTATTTAAATGAAAGCATATATATTTAGTTTTTTTAGTATTGAGAAATAGATAGTTTTTATTCAGGTGGTTATTTAATAAATTTAGACATTGGTCTGCAAAAGTGAAACACTCTGTCCAGTTTTTGGCAGAAACGATTATATTTTTGCGATAACGTCGTTTATCATCTTTTCAACTCGGCACGGTCCCTTCCAGTCGCTTTGTAATTTGGGGCATTTCCGACAGACCTTTTCGGAAGAAAAACAAAGACCTGGTCGCCGGGTTGAAAATGGGGTATTTGCTGCGAAGATCAAACGGACAACCCACCGTGTATGACCGCATCGGTGCTTTAACATTCCTTGTTTTAGGCCCCCTTCTGGCGCAAACTTCACATGACTTGCCATATTCTCGAACATCACGGCTCATGCCGATCCAATAGAACCGTTTTCGAAGAAAGTGTACCATTCGTCGGGAACCATAATGCGCTTGCGTATGCGCTTCCGAAAGAATCTGTTGAACAAGAGACCTCGGTACGACCTTTTGTTCAACGAAAGATTTACCATCCAAGCTCTCCCAACAACGCACCAAAACCCCTTCTTTTATCTTCAGAGAGTTGAACATAGCCCAAAGAGACTTGATGACAGTGCTGAGATGTGAAATCTTTTCGCCTGATGGTCTAGAAGAGGAGGCAACCCAATCTCTTACGACCGAAATGTCCGGGTCTCGGGCTTGTTCTTGTTCCCAATCCACGTCTGGAGTGCGTAAATCGTCGGCTTCCCTCTTTTGATGCAACGACAAAGAATCAAGTTCACGTACTTTCGAACGAACGGACTCCAAATGATCTACTTCCTCTAAAGTTGCCACTGTATCAAGATAGCATCCCTGATGACCCACATCAGGTTCAAAGCAACCTTCTGCACGCGAACTCACTCGAACGCCTTTCCGGGTGCGTTTCCGGGTGCGTTTCGCTTTCCTGTTTGATTCAGCTCCCAAAAAATCAACTCGCCTTTCTGCGGTATCAATGACGCACCGTGCAGAAGAAAGAAAATCCATTCCCAAAATGCATTTGTCTTCAATGGAAGCAACCAAAAGATCAAAATCGCGAACAAAGTTACCAATTTTGATATTTCCACGAGTTTTCCCCAAGACACCAACCTTTTCTCCAGATACTGAACGAAACGACGTAAGGTCTGACGGCGATAAGGTTGACACTAGACTAGGATGAACCACCGAACGAGCAGCTCCGGTATCGACAACAAACTTGCAGAATGAATCATTCAGTAAACCTGACAATACCAACGATGACGATGAAAGCGAAGGTGCTAGCAATGTATTACACCGTTTATCGTTGTTCGGAATATTGTGGCGATCGGGACGTTCGGTGCAGTCCCGAACAATATGTCCTTGGACACCGCATCGGTAACAACGAACACTTCGAGTAGACGTCGACTCATTGGCTTCAAAGAATGATGCTTTAGCCATAGCTTCGGCCATAGTTGTCGGTGCGCAAGCTAGAGTCAACCGGCGCACTTCAGGATCCCTTAGGCCGTTCAAAAAGATAGGGACCACTTGCAGCTCTGCAATGTCTTGAGCTGCCGGGAAGGCTCTGAAGGCAAGAGCTTCTAAAGCAGCTGCAAAAACGATAACAGACTCTTCCTTGAGTTGACGTCTCGTCTGTAACCGACGAAAGTAAAACCCACGTTGCGACTGTCCACCGAATCGCGACGATAACAAACACGATAATTCCGAGAATGTCACATTATTCGGGTTGGCGAAACGCAAAACCATTCCCGCTGGTCCTCTGAGCACAGATGCCAACATATAGCCTTGTTCTTGTTCCGACCAGCCGTAAGCAGCGGACACGAAGTGGAAATGGTCTGCGTAGTCTTCCCAAGGAGAGGACCCATCGTATTCGACCAGTTTTGGCCTTACCGTTAGTGGTGGAGGGGAAGGAGGATTGAGACGTGGGGGTGCCGGACGTAGGGGAGGACGGAGATTTTGACGTGGGGGAATAGGCGGTGGAATAGGCGATGGCGAAGATCGCCAAGTCGACGACCATGGTGTAGAACCCGTTGACGAACCCGTTGACGAACCTGACCGATTTTCATCCATGGCGTAGGATTCTGATACACTTCTGACACCAAATGTTAAGAATAATAAAAATTTATGTTTCTTCAACACATATATTCTTTGAACTCACTCTCTTAATTTAAATCAGATGTTTCAATATTTTGCCGGGTAGACTGAGACTAAACGTGTCATTGATATAGATTAGGAACAGAAGAGGACCAAGGATTGATCCTTGGGGTACTCCTGTCATTATAGTTTCACTCTCGCTGAAGACATTTATTATTTTGACTTTTTGTTTTCGGTTTGTTAAGTAAGATTTAAGGAGGTCCAGGGCAGATCCCTCAATGCCATAGTGAAACATTTTATGTGTAAGACGTTTAAAATCGACCATATCAAAAGCTTTTTGAAGATCTAGAAAAATTGCTAGATCTAGATCTAGAAAAAATTCTAGAAAAATTTTCGAACTAAAAACCCGTTTTTTCGCTTATTATTGCGTTTCAGGGGTTTTTGAGGGCAAAAAAATTTTCTACTTAAAAACCCGTTTTTCTCGCTTATTGTTGCGTTTCTGGGGTTTTTGAGGCTTGAAACGGAAGAGTATTGGGGTATCTTCTACATCCCAGAAGTGATTTCGAGGCAAAAAATTGAAAAAAAATTTTCTACCTAAAAACCCTTTTTTCTCGCTTACTACTGACTATAAAATTGAAAGATTTGATAGAGGTGCTAAATAAATGTTTTTAGCATATTTTTTACCTTTTATTTCACGTCTAAACCATAAAATGACAACAAAACATTATAGTTACAGCATTTTATTTTAATTTTAAAAAATATTCGTCCCGCAGCAGCAGGACTTAAGAGTAGATTTCTTTCAGATAGTTACACCTGGGAGCTTCATAAACTCGAATTAAAAAAAATCTTCTGTTAAAAATTTTAAAAAATCATGTTTTCTGGTAAAAATTCAAAATACCTATTCGTTTTGAATTAGATTCAAATTCATTGCATCCAGCTGATCAAAGTCAAGTTTGAATCTTTCTTAGCCATCACTTATTTGATAAAGACAGTTTTTGGGTTTTTTCCAAAATCGAAATCGTTCTGCACATTCCGGGGATAAGAGACCTTCATCGCTGCTCCATGGCGACCGTGGTTTTAAATCTTTTTTGCAAGCAGATGACCACAGTTTAGAGCCTTTGTTATCTATAAATTGCGTTATTTTTAAGCTTCTTTAACAATGAAAATAGTCATTTTATTTTTTATTTTAAACCAGTGGAAGTTTTAAACACAAAAGAGGTCCTTGGAGGCTACGGTTTAAATTTTGGCTCCAAAATACGCCGGTAAAAACAAGAAGGTTCTCCTCGTGTTATAAATCAAGCTCAATTTCGTGATCATTTAAAAAAATTAAGTTGTGTAATGTGTTTTCTACTTTTTATTTAAGATGGCACTTACGTTATAATCGTTTTTTAAAAATGACTTCGTTCATTGGACTTCATATTGGTAAAATGACATTAAAATTATGTTTTATTACTTACTTTATTTATCAGGGGCAGGATATCATTCTTTAAAGAAAGAAAATGAGTATAAACTCTTATGTAAAAGAGCCTGTCAAGTTGTAAGTAGCACATAATGTATGAGTAGAGGTTGAATTTAATTTATTGTTCAGGGTATGGAAGTTTTGAAGAAAGGCGGAGAGTCACTAGATGCAGTAGTTGCAGCGACAAAAATTTTAGAAGATTCAGAACTTACGAATGCAGGTTCAGGTTCGAATTTAACACTTGACGGCCTTCTTGAGTGCGATGCATGTGTCATGGAAGGTAGAGGGTTGAAGTTTGGGGCTGTCGGTGCTGTGGGAAATGTAAAAAATCCAATCGAGCTTGCGAAAAAAGTATGCGAAGCTCAAAGCCGGCGACTTTCTCTCGGAAGAATTCATCCTACGTAAGAAACTTTAATTTTGTATCTTCAGTTAATTGGTTTTTAGGCTACTTGTTGGAACAGGAGCGATCAAATTCGCTGAAGAAAATGGCATCGCTGTTGTTGATTCAAAAAATTTGATTTCTGGTAAACATTTTACTTTATGCTCTATTTATTTATTTGTTTCCTATGCTTATAGAAAAATCTAAAGAATCTTTAAAAAAGTACAGCCGCCGTCTTTTCTCCAGTGATCATCAGGTGAGTAAAAATAATGATAAAATGATGTTTTTTGAGGAAAAAAAATTATTTCGGAATCCTATAGGGAAGCAACTTTTTTTCCATCAAGGAAACTTTTAACGATTTTGCTTGGCAAAAAAAAATTTATTATAACAATTAAACTACACAAAAAAGCGAGTCTACAACTTTGGTAACATAATTAATTCATATAATTTTATACACGTTTCAGTCAAATAACTTCACAAGATTTTTTGATCCCGTGTTCTTTGGTATAACAGAATTTACCGGTAACGATATGTACATGGAATGTTGAGAATACTGAACAAAAGAAAATTGACAACATCAAGATTCTAATTGTTATTCTAGCGGATAAAAAGGGATTTATTTGGGACGAGAAGGGATAGGCGGTGGGACGTTAGTACGAGGAGGGACGGGAGGTGGAGCGATTGTTGGAGCGGATGGAGTTGAAGGTGGTGGAGGCGGAACAGTGGGAAGAGGTGGTGGTGGCATGGATGGCGCTGGTTGCGATTTGTAATCGTCAAACGAATCACTTGAATCACGAGAGATGAACTTGGGATGTCTTCTTGTCGGAGAGGCCGAATGTAAAGGTGATCCCAACGGAGTCTTCACCGGCTGCGGCGGCCTCGTTGGTGGCAACGACTTCTGAACCGGAATATACTTGCACAGCGGAATCGTATTATTATCCGTCAATTTCAACTCTTCCTCCACTCTTTCTTGCCAGTTTTGCATAGTAAAGCATACTTTAAAGCTTCGCCCATTCACTAACGTTGTTCCGCTTTGAGCTGCAAGCAAAGCGCTAAAACTATCTCTAAATACAACATTTATTTTATCTTCGACTTGTCTAACAATAACTACTTCGCCATACTGCGACATATTTTCTAACAATGACATTTTAAAATCTTCATCCGAATTCAAACTTTGATCGTCGACGCTTATGATGACTGTAGCATCAGACGGTCCTGTATTACGTATCGCCTGTTTAAATATTTCATTTCTTAAGTTTTCATCCGCTTCAAAAACTTCGAAATCCAACACAGAAATCACCGGTCGGTGGTCACTTTGTTTCAGCTCCGCTCGTCCGTAGTAAAGATTCTTCCCTGTGTTCCAATCATCAGGTAAATCTTCTCCAAAAAAGCGTCTTTTCCATAAAACTCGATCGGTCCAGGCAGGAGCACGACACTTTTCACTCGTATCGTAATCGTCGGAGAATAAATCATATTTGTAAGTTGGCTGAAATGTGATTTCAGCTTCGTTGTAATTTCTGAAGACATTCCCGGCTTCTTTTTGAACTCTAAGCTGATCGTGCTGTAGAGCTTGAGCTACATTGCCTTCCCTAAGAAGTTCTTTAAGCTCCTCTTTGTCCATATCAACACGATAATTGAAGTCTCCGCACCAAGTGACATAATCTTGAGATTTTAAATTTGATCCTAACGGAAACATGATTTTTTTTGAGATCTCATTATAGTCTGAATTACGTTCATTCACTTGGCTTTGTCCAGCAGCAAAATGGGCACAGACGAAAGTTATGGATGTGTTAAATATGGTACATCTGATGGCTACTCCACCTTTGTTGCCTGTTGCTCCTCCAAAACCTGTTTTAACTGAATCAACAGCAACATCTTTTAAATATTTTGACAATGAAGGCTGAATGAAAAGATACAAGCAGACGCCTACTAATTGTATATAAGTGACCAAAACATACGGATTATCTCGAGATAAAACCTTCTGTAATTCTTCAGCCCAAGATTTGGCATTTTCCGAACTCACAGCCATTATATTGCTAGCATTAAGGTCAACAAGTTCTTGGAACCCGATGGCATAAATGTCACATGGTTTGTCAGTTTCATATGCATCTAAAAGCCAATCAGACAAAGACACATCTTTGAATACAACACTTCTAAAATGCTTCCCTCCATTCACATTGTAAGTTCCGACTCCAATCCTCAAAGTACGCTTTTTAACATAATCTTCATATTTATCACACATTTCTGTTAATATATTTGTTGAAAGATGGATCATGCTAGGGTCTAACAAAGTTCTTGCTCGGTCCGTCAAATTGCTGTTAAGTGCTTTACCCATAAGAAGAAAATCGATCGCCTCTTGCTTGCTGGTGTCCAAAAGGTTATTTTGGATTGTACGAGCCGCACTTCTAGCACCATCCATGAATTTAGATCCACCTTGAATTGCACCGGTTCCTGCATAAATTTTACTAACTTCATTTCCATTGTAGACCCACATTTGTTTAAAAACTTCCTCAAAACGTGCAACCGATTGTTGTTTTTCTATCAAATCTAGCATTTCAAGTTGTTTTCCAAGCATTTCAAGTCCGATGAATGTCTGGACGCAGTTAGTGCGGTCTAAGCAGTCAAGACAGTTTGTTCTTATGGTGCCGTTCTGCTCGAGCAAGACGTTACCTCCTTTCGAATAAAAGACGGAATAAGCTTTTAGTATGGGTCAAGCTTAGCTTTAAGTTTGGATAAGTTTTTTGTGTTGCTTTTGCATTCTTGATGGTAGTCGAAGACAATGTGTTCGATGTCGTTGTGAGGAGTAAGTTTAAGCGCTTGAACATAAAGGTTAGAAAGCATACCTTCGCTTTCTTTACTCCCGACATGGCTAGTGCCTAAAAGATTGACGATTGTTTGATGTCCATAACGTTCTTTGATGGAAGATATATGCTTTTCAAAAGCAAAGATTGAAGATTCAGGACCTCGTGACATTTTGACTTTATGTTGACCGACTTGAACACCAGTCTGCTCCCAAAAAAGCGGAACAGATCCTCTAGTCTGGACGTATGAAGCTATACAGTCTTCCATGATGATCGCTTGTTCAGTTTCGACAAAATTCGCTACATGTCCTTCATCGTTGACGCCTCGTACGTGAAATCTCGTCCCCGTTCTTTCGCTACTCAAACGCGATATCATGACAGCTTTCCCTTGTCTAGCTCCCACATAGACAGTCCTTATTTCGACACTTCCGCACATCACTTTCTGCAGCCATGCGTTTCTATCAATCCCATAACGAAGAAATGGCAAATGTAACGTTTTATTCCAAAAAAACCGATTATCGGTTTCATTAGTTTTAGATCTTCTTTGCGCACACAAGGTAATATCTTGTGCTTCACCTGTTCCATTATACGAAAAGTAGAAAGTCCCAGAATTTAAAAGTTTCTTAATGTCGGAAATATGCTCTTCATCTTGCGCTTGTTTCCTCATGGAAAGAAAATTCGTTTGCGTTATTCTAAATATTTCTGTTTCATTGATTTTACCTAAAGAAATACAGCCAGTAATCATTACTAAATAACTTACAACGTCTTGTCCAATATTAAGTTGTAAAATTCCCAGCGATCCATATGCGTCGAGCAGTTTATTATATTGCCTTTTTATGATGTCTTTTTCTTTGTTTGATAAACAGACGATAGCATCAGACTCCAAAAGTAGGGAACCTTCTTTCGACCTCTGCTCGATAAGGATGCTGTACGGGCCCGAACTATTGTCTCGTTCGAAAACGCGAAAACTTTTTCCCATTGCCATCTTTTCAAATTTTCTTCTCACTTTTTTAATTTCATTAAAACGAAGGTTTTATCATCACAGCTGGAAGAAGACTCTCCACCCCCTTTTGATACGGCCACCTCCTCTGGAAAAATCAATATCAACATGAGTTATCTAGGTTACAAGGTTAAGACCCAAAATCAACAATAAAAACAAGATGAAATTAAACAACTTTATGGCATTATAAAATTCATTATTGGCGTTACATAACTAAACGTTTATATCATAAAAATTATTTCAAGCAAAAACTCCCTGTTCAAAGTTCACAAAATGTTTGTTTAAAAAAATTTTTTTGTCAAATAAACTAAAAAACTTTCCTTATTTCTTATCTACTATTGAAAATAAATGGAAAATTCTTGCGCTTAAAAAGAAGCTTAGGAATGCCACAACTAAAAAATTATATTAAATTGCTCAAAATTAAGCTTAAAATAGGTACTATAAACTAAAAGAAATGGATAATCCTTTCTTATCTTGTAAATATGAAGTTAATAACTATTCTCAGTAGTCTAAATATTACAAAAACAAGAAAAATTTAATAATTTTATGGCTAAAATCAAGCCATAAATAAAAAAAAATTTTTCATAAAAGAGAATATAAGCAGTTTTCTAAGTTATAATAAAAATCTCAGATTGATGTGGCCTAATTAACAAGTCAAAAGATTTTTCTTAAAACTGCTAACTAGAGTTTCACAAAATATGAAGTCAATTAATACAAAAAGAGCAAAAATTTTGGCAAAAAATTTTTTTTTCAAAAGCTTTTAGTTTCAATTCTTTAATTTTTACTACTTCTTAGATTTAATCCTAAACTATTGCTATTTAAAGTTTATGTGAAAAAGTGAAAGTGAAATTTGAATCAAAGAACACTGATAATGGATGTTTTATTGATTGATAATTTGAGTTAATGAATAATAAATCATTGAATTAATAAAACAAGATTTTTTTTACTTACTAAGTAATTGACATTTTATTGGATGATTGAAAAATTACGAATACGCGGACGATTTTTTCTTTAACTTTCTTTTGGGTCTCCGCTTTCCTTTATCTTTATGGATTTTTCGAAGGTTTCAAGTGATTTAACTTTCTTCCACTTCTTCCTCTTGGGGAAAGTGGGGGTAGTGATATGTCGCCTAACCGTTCTAAAACGGAGGCTGCGGTTGCGGTTTGACTTACCCCTGCAAAAAAGCACCAAGAAAAAATTATGACTTAAGTTGAATAATAAAAAAATAAAATAAAATAATCAAATTGCAATAACTGCGTATTTTTTAAATTTTTCAGTCTGAGTCAGTAGTTTGGAAAAGGGTGGATACAGTAGGAGCAGTCGCTTTGGATGAACGGGGTACAATTTCTTCATGTTGCTCAAGCGGAGGAGTCCTATTAAAAAGGAGCGGACGAGTCGGTCAAGCGGGAATCTTCGGATGCGGATGCTGGGCGGAAAACGCTCTCGCCAAAAACTCCGTTGGCGTTTCCGTTTCGGGCACAGGCGAAGAAATCGTCCGGACCACATTAGCCAAGGAAATCGCCACACGTTTAAAGACCAGCGAATTCCCCGTCGTAACTTTAAACGAATGCGTCACCCAATCTTTTCTAGGTGAAAATTTCAATTGTTTAATCACTATTATAATTTTGTTTTTTTAGAATCAATATATCTAGACAGCGAATCGACCAAACTCTGCGGCGTTGTTGCTCTCATTAAAAATGATATTTCTGCAGAATTCCTTTGGTGCCATACTTCACAGTCTTTTGGAATAGCCTATATGTCTTCAAAAGACAAAGAACCCACTGTATGCATAAACTGCTGAAATATGAAGGACTTTAAATTTTTTTTTTAGATTAGAATAAGTCGCCTACCTCAAGAAGTCAAACCAGGAACAAAGCTCAATATTGAAGGAATCATGTTTTAAACATTTTAATTGTAAATAAACAATTTTTAAAGAAAAGTACAATTCTCTCATTTTTTAAATTAATTTTTATTTAAATCTTATAAATATAACAAATTAAACAAATATATATCTTTGGATTATTGCATAGAAGAAAGGAGATCAGAAAGTTCTTGATACTGGAAAATAAAAAATTATTAGAATTATGGAAGGAAAATTTTTCGGTAATTACTTCTTGCTCTTTTTCCAACTGCATTTGTAGAAGATTGTCAAGAATATCTTGAAAACGTTGGCGTAATGCATGGTTTTCGATATTAGCGATTTCAGCTTCTTGCTGGTTTCGACGTTCTTTTAAATCGACAAGTTCCTTTTGAATTTGGTCAAGTCGGGCACGATTTCATCTAAAAAATATGATGAAAAAAAAAATAAAAAAAGTTTTACCAGGCGAAAGAGGATCCTGAGGTTTGAATGATTGCCTTTCAAAAATGTATTCATCTTCTTCAAGTTCATCTTCATCAGAATTCCGGGCGTTTTTGGTGAACATGCCTTTTGAAAATTCGGTAACAAGGCCAGAACCAGAAGCTGAATTTTCACCACCGCCTGGTGTATGTCTTCCTCCGATCTGTAAGTATTTTAAGTGTTAATTATAATATAATTAATAATTACGTTCATTGACATCATAGAATCAGAAATTCGACTGTCATCTGCAGAAAGGCGGCTGCTTTCTTCAATTTCTTCGATGATGTCGATTCTTGCTTCTTCCTCATCTGAATCGCTGACAGCTTCTCCAAATATGTCGTGTTCCGCTATAAAAAGTTTGTTAGGTATGAAACTAAAAAAGTTTTTGAAACAGACCCACGTCGACTGAAGTTTGCGTATTTTCAGCGATCATCGGTTCTTCTTTGATGACGACATCGGCCAACGGATCTTGAAGAGTAGTCGTCGTTTTCTTTTCATCGTCTTCAGAAACAACTTCCCATTTGACAGAAACGGCGTCGTTGTCGCCTCTAAGGAGACGTTTGACTTCTTTTTCAACTTCGGGCGCTTCAACGAACTTTTTACGTAGGGTCTTTCTGAATCTGCGCCTTCGCACATTTTTCAATGGAGGAGTCACACCGTGTGGCCAAAGAAATTTCTTATCAACTTTATTAGGATCTTTTTTCTTTTTTGCTGGTGACTCATCATCAGTCGTCTGCTCGTCATCTTCTTTACAGTTTAACATCTAAAAACAAATTATAGATGAAACTAAAATAAAACTAACAAACCTGACAAATATCTGCAGTTTTATAAAAACTTTTATTATCAATTGTCTTCAATGACTCGACCACAGTTGGTAAATCAACAACCTAAAAGAAATAAGGTCAAAACATCAAAATACAAAAATTCATACTTTTGCGTGAAGGTACCAGTTGTCAATCTGAACTTTTCCATATCGAACGTCATCTTCGAGCCTGATGGAAAATCTTTCTTTTAAATTACTCGAAGTGTTTCTGATCATTTCTCTTAAAGTACCCGCAGGTTCCTGAAATGAAGAAAAAGAAAACCGAAAGGAATTTTTAATTTAATATAAAAAAAAACATACTTCTGGGAGCCTGAGGATAAACTGGTACTCGAGTTCAACTGGCGGGTCCGCCGCAGTCGTAACATTTTCTTTTTTATTCATAACTTTGTAAAATTTAATAAATTCACTTCTTTTGGAAATACAGCAAGCTTTTACTTTCTAGTTTTATCTTTTGAAAACATAAAAAGGTTCTCCTGAGTCCTGAGGTTATTCTCATGTGGTGCCAACGTAAAATTCCACTTTTTGTGAAAAATAGAATTGATCATAATATGTACTTAAAGACTCCAAATCGACCTTAAAATGCCATCATCTTGTAGAATGAAATGCTTGAAATTATTTCGTACTTATGTCGGGTCAAAACTGTCCCAACTCTAGCGTATGCCTTGTAGGAAGATGTCACGAAATTCAATTTATAGTCCGTCTATTTTAAGAGAAAAAGGCTTAAAAGCGAGCTAAATTATGCCATTATCTGGCTGGGCTAATGTATAAAAAGTCCCATAATCAAATTATATCGTGAAATTAGCTTTCCTTGCTTAGATACGCAAGTGGCCATGAAGTACTGAAGAGCGACGCGGCTGGCCAATGAACGCTTAGATCCTGCGAACCTCAAGAAGCCCCTTTCCGAGAAGTCTTCGGAGCCAGAGGAAGTCTAATATATCAAAAGGAAGAAAAAAAATTAGATGACTAAAAAATGTTTAAATCGTTTCTTGAGTGTTGAGGGGGTTGGCTCGCTAGACCCGCCGCACGGATGGGTTCTGCGGGACGTGTGTGTTGTAGTCTGTACGATAATAAGACCTTGCCAACAATGATTTTTTGTGATACTCTCCACGTCGGGTTTTTGGGGAAGGGTCTTCCAGACCCCGGGGTCAAATCGAATATTGATCTCAACTTTGTCTGTGGTTCCGTCCGGCAGTAGCATTTTTTAAAATTTATTTTTAATGTAGATTCGTTTACTTCACCGAGACGTTTTTTTACACACACAAGTTTCTTTTGTAGTTTACAATCTTTTTTCCCCCCTATGATGACTTTTCTTTTTAAATAGAACGCGAACAAAGCGAAATAAGTTATTGGTTTCGGTTCGTTTGGTTCATTAAATCTGTGTTTTGTGGGGGGCGGGAAAAGTCCGAACAGCCGCCTCGCGCAAGCGTCGGTAGATAAAGCGCGTTATAGATTTTCGCCTCGGCTTCCCTTCCTTTCAGATTCCACATCAACCCCCTTCTATGAACTAGAAGGAACTTCGATTTACTCTCTTTTTAATTATTATTTCCATAGCCGCCTCCCACCGTAGGTCCACGTACGGGGTAAGCAAAATAGAGGATTTACTCATTTTTATTTATAACTCAGTTTTATTCGTTATTTAACGTTTTTATGTGCTTTAAAGTTGGCTCGATCTCAATGAAATCTTTTTACCATCGCCCTTAATTTTTTTAAATTCTATCACTTAATCATGTCGTGAAAATGAAAACTAGATGGTTAAGCAAATGACATCAGCTCAGTTTTGTCCATGTGAGGGAAACACATCATTTATTGGTGTCAGAAGTGGGATGCAGAAGGAAGAGATGTGCATGCGAGAAACGTAGCGATGACAGTGAGATTTTTAAGTCCCTGGGAAGACAATAGTTAATACTGCTGTGAGGAACATTGGGATGTCAGTAGTTGACGGTCTTGTCACTCTGTTGTTCCAGGTGCGTTGTTCAGGTCAATACAGTGACACGATCGAAGATAAGAGCATCTCCAGTACCTCATGTGATCAGTGACGTCATGTCAGGAAGCGACAGAAAGATGTCATCGGAATCTTGGTAGTGCACGTAGTTGACGGGAAGGGAGGTTTGGTCGAACAGGAAGAATTGACGTGCTTGGATAATCAGTTAGGTACTACAAGCTTAGCTCCCCGGACAGAAGAAATGTTATGAAAAAAAAAATCACATGATTAAATATATTAGTAAGTTTCGGCGTTAGGGAATGTCATTTCAAAATTTTCTGTGTTAAAAATCTTGGTTCTTTTCAATATCATAAATTAAAACAAATTAGGCATTTCATTTTAAATTGCTCAAAATTACTCTACAGATTTCGTTATTTGAGCTCCAATGTCAGATGAAGTATTTTTTTTCTTTTATCTTTAGAAAATATGATTTTTTTTTTCAATCAAAAATTTGGCTTTAAATTTATGCAGATTTTAATTTTTCAAATCAAACCATAATAATTACTCATCAGTCAATTTTCTTGAATTATTCATAGCTATTACCGTTTTTGTGGGCCTATAATTTTATTTTGACCTTATTCATTTGTCCAATAAAAATTGAAAACTTTTGTTTGAAATTTCGATTTTTTTTTCTCTTTTTTTGTGTGGGGAAATGTGTAAATAAAAAGAAATTGTAAAACAGAAGTTATCGTGATATATTGACGTGTTATTGTTAGATAAATGAAAAATAAGGGTGCCAGCTATATCTTTTTACAATTTTTATGGTTTTTCTTTTTTCTTTTTATTTTTACATCGTATCAAGAGGCCATATTATGATTGTAACATGAGAAGAAGGGTTGAGTGGGGTATCTCTCCCTTTAGAGGCTAAATCACGAGAGAAAAAAATACTTTTGATCGAAAATCACAAATTGAAAGGAATTTTCAAACACTGAAAGAATTAAAAATGGCGAAAATGACAACCTAGCAAAGGATATAAAAGATTTAAAAACTGGGATGGGCTGTTAAAGGGGAGGATGATGCAAAAAAGGGCTTTTAACTCCCTGAAAGGGCTAAGCTTTACTCGAGATATTCTCGGTAAACATGTTAAGCACGACCCTCCCCTAATCCGCGTGTACATAATTTGGGCATGCAAATTTTTATTTTTTCGCTTCGATCATTTTCTGGATGGCTGCACAGATTATTCGTAAGCTCTTGTCCTAAAAGGAAGTGTCAGTAACGTGAGCCTCATTTGTCCGTTAGTTCATCGACGCGGTCCACGTTGACATCCGGCTTTTCCGAAAGTGTCAGAAAATTGTTTGGAAATACCACCAACCTTTGAAAACTTATAAGGTAATCTGTTGTGCACTTGAAGGATTAAAATAGACTAGACCTTTTTATCAGCTTTTATGGTCCCGATATCTCCCGTCTATTATGAAAGTTTCGAACATGAGGGCAGTTGAATAACAGAAAAAAATAGACCCATTGAAAATGTGATTTAGCGACAGACATGTCCAGCAGAAGGAAAAAAAGTGTTGAAAAACAAGCTTGTTAATTAATTTACACTTATCTTTGACAGCGATTGACATTTTTGTTTTTTGTCACGATAGTATGCAGTCATCAGTTCATTACGGTTGAGAGCAATTAAATGGGCTTGATGGTTGGAATTGGGATGATGCCATGTTTTTGCTACTGCCCTCGTCATATTTCATTTTATAAACTTCGGATGCTTCCTGTTTAAGTGTTAATTAAGAAAATGTCACGAGGCTTTTTTTGTAATGCAGATATTTTGATGTAGGTTGGTCTAATGGTGGGATGACATGCCACGAGTGTATGCGAAGCGGTCGTGCGCTTGCTTATTCGCCGCTGGCATCGTATTCTTCTTCATTCTCATCACATGGACACCGCTTCGAGAAACGGTCGTTTCCCCTTCGACGACCGTCCCGCCACCGCCAAGGACACAGGAAGAGGTATCACAAAAATGGAGAAATCGCCCGGTGAAAACTCTAGAAAGGATTATGTACAGGTGACGGAAAGTGGTGGGAGCGAGGAGTCGCTCCCGTGGTTCTTCCGGGGCGGATCGAGGGGGCCAACTCCGGCGCCTGTCGGCGTATCAAGCCGACTTTGGCCAGCTCAGGCCCGGCGACGACAGGATCTCAGCTCAGTTGATGTTCAAACCGGCCTTCGTTACTCCAAATAGGCTCAAAACCATTTTAATGTACAACGGCTTAGGATCATGGGCACCGGCCAAAAATGGAAGAAGTGTCTTCTCCCATTGCCCAGTCAACACCTGCACTTTAACTTCAAGCAAAGCCGAATCAAAAAAAGCCGACGCTATCCTATACAAAGATCATTTCGTACATCCAGGCCATCATAGAAGTTCACGACAAGTAATCCACAACTTTTTACAACCCATTATGCTAATAATTTTTTGTAGGTCTGGATTTTGTACATGTTAGAATGTCCATATCACACGCAACATATGAAATACAACGATGTCTTCAACTGGACGGCGACATACAGGAGAGATTCGGACATAGTGGCACCTTATGAGAAATGGGTCTACTACGACGAGAGGGTCAAAGTTAAGCCGTCCGCTCAGGAATTACGCGGCCAACAAGACAAACAGGTCGCATGGTTTGTGTCAAACTGCGGGGCACGAAACGGGCGCCTTCACTACGCCAAAGAGCTTCAGAAGTACATTGGGGTCGACATTTTTGGTGCATGCGGGACTAAAAAGTGTCCTCGGTAAGTAGATTTCCTTACTCCTCTCAGTCATGTGCTTTATTGGCTATTGCATTCTTTTAGAGCAACCAAGCAGTCTGTTTCAACATGTTGGACAACGAATACAAGTTCTATCTTGCGTTCGAAAATTCAAACTGTCGGGACTACATAACAGAAAAGTTTTTCGTCAACGGTCTTGGGTACGTTTTTAGTTTTATCCTCGACGAAATATAAGTTAATTTTAGGCGAGACATTCTTCCGATTGTGATGGGCGCCCGGCCCGAAGACTACGAAAGCAGCGCTCCGAAGAACTCGTACATCCACGTCGACGACTTCGACTCCCCTCAAGAACTCGCAATTACTACACCGACTCGACAAAGACGACGAACTCTACAACGGTTATTTCAAATGGAAGGGAACCGGGGAGTTCATAAATACACATTTTTTCTGTCGCCTTTGTGCTCTTTTACATGACGATTTCCCGATCAAATCGTACAGGAACATAAACGAGTGGTGGCGCGGGAAGGGTATATGCACGTCAGGCTCCTGGCGTAAAAGGGAACCAACTGGGCCATTGAGCTAGCTAGAACGATGCGCAATAAGAAACTTTACAACGGACTCTGCAGCGGTTATTTCAAATGGAAGGAAACCGTGGAGCTCATAAATACACATTTTTTCTCTCGCCTTTGTGCTCTTTTCCTTGACGATTTCCCGATCAATCGTGCAGGAACATAAACGAGAGGGAAGGGTATAATGCACGTCAGGCTCCTGGCGTAACAAGGGAACCAACTGGGCCATTGAGCTAGCTAGAAACGATCCACAATAAGAACTTTTATCAAATTCCTTTTATTAAAAAACTGTCGAAGACTGATTTTTTTCGTTAACCCCCAAAACAAATTATTTTATAATCAAATTGAAACTCTTGAGTTACCTTTATTTCTATATTAGTATTTTAAGAACCTTTTAATTTTAAAACATTAATAATAAATGTGATAATTTTGAGTGAATGTCGGCCCAATGAAGCATTTTTTTTAAAAACATGTAAGTGCCTAAATTTTATCAAAATGACAAAAACATTTCAGGCAAAAAGAAAAAAACGCTAAGCTCAATATTTTTTTTTGTGCTACGGACATTTTTAAAAATTGGATACCGGGTTTTTATAAGGGAGTGCATATTGAAAATCAGACACGATTTTTTATCAATAAAAAGCACAATAATTTATTAAAAACATGTTAGGTGTTAGTTCGTATTTAAGTAGTTAATTTTAAAAAATTAGTAAATGTCCTTTTGTTTGTTCAACATTGATGAGTCTTGTAATTTAGTCATTTTTATTTAATCATTAGAAAAGCTTTTTTTAGACCTTAGTTTTAAAAAACTATGTTGGATTTTCTTTATCAATAAAACGAATTAAAGAATTTTTTTTATTTCCAGAACAAAAAAAAATTATCCAAATACCTACGTAAACTAATGTACAAAGTAAGTAATCATACTATCTGTTAGATATATCAAACTATAAATTTACAAAAAAATACGAAAATTGCCAGTCAAATGGCAAAAAAAATTATTTCTACAAAAGTCAGGTACTGTAAATTAAGAATAACAGTATACAAAAAAATTGTACATGGAAAAAACTGTAAATTTTTAGACAGTTTTTTATAATAGAAAATACAAAATGTACAAAAAAAAATTTGTTTGTTTGTAATGAGTACAAACTGTTTTTAAACCCGTTTTGATCAATTTTGGCATTTTTGATTATAAAAACGAAAAGTTTTTTAGTGTCTTTCCTTAAATTTAAAATTGGCTGGGGACTTTGGAGCGAGAAGAAACTCGAATTCGATTTCAAGTTCCCTTCAAAATCGATTTCGAACTGCCGAACCGTCTGAAAATAAAAATTAGTTATAAATTAGTTTATCATTTAGGAAGATTCCAAGATGCTATATGGGTTTCAATACATTTTTTTCCTTGGATTTTTGCTTTCTTACCTGGGCGAGTACTACTTGAAGTTCGAGTTCAACGAATCGTTTTCCAGGGCACATCCTCCTTCCGACCCCAAACGGGACGACGAGGAACGGATGAGCATTTGCTGTGCAAGTTGAATCAGCTCCAATCCAG
>JACGAQ010002115.1:0-45997 GCA_014119065.1 Orius insidiosus | reverse complement strand
TTGCCCTCAGTGTGACAATAGCTAACAAAAATTGTTTTTTAAATTTTTTCTCTTCTTTTACGAATATTTTTGTCATATTTTTTATGAGGTCTCAGGAGGTTCGCTGCACTGAATTCCAGGAATGATGTATAGGAAGGATTAAACTCCTAAGATGTTCTTCCTCTGCGTGCTTTCCTAAAATTAGGAATTTTCACCGCTGTAGAAGGGCTATTCTTGGGAAATGAAGGTAAAAAAAGATTCGTTTCGCTTTAAAATTCGTTTTCTCCGTGAGATTTCGTTTACAAAGGAATTCCGTCCACCTCTTTGTCGAACAAACTTCCGAAACCCACCTTCCCCACAAAACGGTGGGTATTAAATTAAACTCAAACAATGAAAGCAAACTGTCGATTTATTGGCACAATTTTCTAAAATGTGGTTTAAGAAATGAATTATTTATCAATCCCCAACCTATTTTTAGATTCTTGAAATATAATTTATGTATTAGAATAAACCTCGCGGTTATGGCAATCTTCCTCGATAAATATTTTCATTTTTTTGGGCACTTTACTCTACTAAAGCTACCCGTCAAAATTGGCCTCTCAGGGCCACCTAAATATGAATAAAGGTATGTTTTTATACCTCTCAAAAATTTTACTTTATCCCTCCTCCCTGAAATCTTCTCATATAACCGAAGTACACACCGATTCACAAATTCCCATTAATAAGTTTTATGGTATAACCCCCTTCTTTAAGTAGATAAGCCGGTAACGCCGCCCTGTTTTGCGGTCATTTGCGCCTTAAAAACGCTCCAGGTGCCTTCATAAGTCAATATTTGTTTTTAAATTTTTTCATTAGCAGGACGTTAAAAAGCTACGTTTTTTTACGGCTCAAAAATCGCATTAAAATATCAATTTTTATCACGTTTTAGCCTGAAATATGAAAGAGAGCGATAAAGGTATGATTTACGATAGTCCATTATCGGCCTGATGTCGAAGATTTCCCTTCCCCTTTTTTATCACCATTTGCAAAAAAGTGTTTTCACACTTTTTTTTTGTTATTGATTAAAAACCTTGTATTTTCTGAAAGTTTATGCTCGGGAGTATCAACTCCTTATTTTGTATCTTTCTTATCATTGTTGTATTACAAACCGAAATTCCAGCGGTATTCAATGAAGGTATTTCACTTTAAGATCCACTTTCAGGACGAAAAAGGCTGCCTTCTCTTATGTAAAAGTTCCAACTTTTTTCTTCATCTCTTTTATTAAAAGATACTAAAAAGTTTTTCATGCACTGAGTTAAAAATTATGCCTACCTACCACCAAAATGGTTCAACATTTTTTTTCTTGAGATATTCTATTCGTTGGGTTTTTTAGATTTATGCGCGTTTACCTTGAGGCGTTTTAATATCTGGGCGAACTCTCCGGTTGGAATTGGATCAATTTTACTAAGATTCCCGACCACATCAGAAACGAAGTTGTCGTTTAAAGCCGATTTGCGGTTTACGGTTTTTTTATTCTGTTAAAACGTCTGCTCGGAAATATTTAAACAGATCTTGAGTCCGGCCTGTGTGATTAATTAACGTAGCCGTTTACCCATCTCGGAGCCAATTTGTTCCATGAGTGCCCGGGAGATGTTGCCTTAATTGAAACGAATGACGTAATTACCAACTGGGTTTATAACACCCAAAATTCGCTTTTTTATTAATCTTCGTAAAAAAAGCGAAATTTCAAACATGTGGTAAATCAAGTCTCCAAAGGGCAGAGAAAATGAGAAATTGTTGAAGTTGAGAGAAATCCCGATGGGCGGTTCAATTGTCGCTTCCGTTTGGGAGTTTCAGATAAGCCTTAACTTTAATAGAAAAGATTTTTAACATCATTTAATTGTTTTAAATCATTATTTATAGGAAATATTTCTGGAATTTTGGAAATGTAGGCGGAGTAAATTTGTTGATTTAAAATGGCGAAAATTTTTTTCGAGTCCGGTTTTAGGGTGGTTTTCGAAATATTTTCTGATAGACGAAAGTGCGGCTTCTGCAGCGGATTCGAGAGGGTACGAATCGGGAACGAGGCTTGGGAAGGCGACCGTTTTTAAATTTTTACCTTCGGCCACAGTAAGACTACGACTGTAGCATTTCGTGAGGATTTCCTCGTTAATACCTTTCGGCGGGACGGTATGGATGATGAAAGTCGCCGGAAGGAGGTATCCTGAAGTGATTTTCGCATCTCCAATATCGCATCCTTCAAGTTTTTTACATTCTCTGGCCAAATCCGGCCGGCTATCCGATGTATTTCACCGTCAATTCCGCCACCTCCGAGCAAATTGCTGCTCGCCGGCGTCACCACCGCGTCCACCGATATTCTCGTCAGATCCGCTTTTATCACACATATTTTCTTATTCAAATTTTCATCCACGATAAATTTGGAATTAAAACTTTTCTTACTGTAAACCGACTCTCTTTTCATATCTTTTTTACTTATATCATGCCAAGTGATAATATCGCTCGCCTTTAATACGAACTTCTTTACCACTCATTTTATAACGATTTCATAAAACGTGACTTTCTTTCTCATCTCTTTTTCTCTTGTCCGCAATTTCGTATTGGAAAAATTCTGTGTCTTCTAAAGTATTACATAAATCCTCTTTTCTCAGTCCTTGGGGAAACAACGTCTTACATAATATGTCACATCTGTCTACTTTATGTATTATAAAAATACTCCAATAATAATACAAAAATAAAAAAATTCTCATATGAGGCTAAAAACATTCTTTTTTACATTACCTATCTAGATATTGAAATTTCAACCATTTTAATTAACGAAGTTAAATGTCAAACCTGATTTGAATAGATCTCACTCGGAAGGAAAGGGTTCAAACAGAAAATTGGTGAAAATAACTAAAATGCTGTGAAAAAAAACCGGACGAACGCTTTAGGCAAAAAGTGTGTCATTTACCTTTAGGCTTTAATAATCCGACAAACTGTTGGAGGATGTTTTTAGTCGATCAAAGCAGCCCCGCGGGCCCATCAAAGTTCAAGGGATAAAAAACAAACAGATACGTTTCAGACATAAATTAACTACGCGCGTTTTTAACGGAGAAACGGCCGAAATATGGAAAAGTTTCTGGAAAAACGCTAATTTTAATAGAGTTTAAAATTTTTACCTATTTTTCTTTAAGTCAGAAGAACAATTTTGCTTACAAGATTTGTTTAATATAAAAAATGATGAGTTGCTTAAGCAACTTTGGGTTATATAAATAATTTTTACAAACAGTACGGCCCAATTTAGGATAAGTCCGGTTTTACAAACGCAAAAGTAGAAGAAAGGAAAGTTGGTATATTGACAGTTTTTTCTAGGAAAAAAAAATTGTATTTGTGGGAGGGGTATTAACTAAAGCAGCCGACAAAAATTCCCTTAAGTATGTCATGTCAATGGAGAACCGAAGTTGCCAATGGCAACTTTTTGAACGGAAACGTTCCTTTTACCTTCTTTTCATTTTTCTGCAGTTGATGGCATTAAAAACTAAAAGGTGTACATTTCCTTGCCTTTCAGGTAAATTGTTTATTTATTTTTGTTGTATTCAAACATGTTGACAGAACACTAAAAAGACGGAAAATCGAATGTCAACGAAAGAGAAAAAAGAGAGAGAGAGAAACCATTCGAACGACTTTCTGCTCAATAAATAATTCTATAATAAAAAAGGCAAAGAAACACTTCAGCGACCGTTTACGTCCTAAACCAACCTTTTGAACTTTTACCTTTTTTTCAACTTAAAAAATAAATTCTCATTAACTATTTAAAAACAAATCGCGAATTTAACAATTAGCAGTAAATTGAAATAAAGAAAACTTTAAAAGTTTTAACTTTTAATTTATTCATTAAAAATAATTAAAACTTTGTATAAGTTGATCTATTGGTTACTTCATTTTTGACTTTTAAAATTTTACTGATTGAGGAAGAAAAAAAATTAATTAAGGAAAAGATAAACGGAACTGGACTTAAGCCCTTTTCGAAGTTTTTAAGTCGGGCTGAGCTTTTCTATGGTTACCGACTTTTCCCTTTCTGCCTTCTGGGGCTCATAATTGCCGTTTTAACTTTTTTTAAAACCCTCCTTAAACAATTTATTCTGGTTTAAAACATCGAGGACGACGCGGACAATTTGACAAGGGTGACATCCACAATGAATTCCTTCCCATTGTCTTGAGGAACGAAGCTCTTTAATAAAACACTGTTTACTATGTTTAAATATTTAATTTTTGCAATTTTTTTCCTGTTATTTATTTTTAAATTTATTGAAACAAAGTGCTCAGGATTTTGGGTGGAGTTTTACGACCCTAGGAATATTTGACCTCTACCCAGGGATGGAGCTTGCGACCTTTGTACGACCTGCTTTTGGGACAAATAATTTCATATGTTATAAATTTTATTTAAATACATAAACAATATTGTTTTAAGTAAAACAATAGTAAGGTAATTTTTTTAAAAGTTGACTTTGTGCTCTTTTTTTTCCTTCATGAGACAACAAAATTATTCTCATTAAAGAAAGGTTCGTTAAAAATAGAGAGGTTAAATAAGGGCGAAGGGACGAAGGAAAAAAAATGAGGAAAAAATGTCGCTTATTCTTTTCCCTTGAAATCGCTGAGAGTGCGTGCGGTATTTTGAAGAAAAAAAAACACACTTTAGTTAACGACCCCTAAGAACAAGGCTTTTAGAACTCTTTTTTCCCCCACTTTCCATCTTCTTTTAGACGTGAAGATAGAAATGGAAAATGTTTTATAGGGCCATTCTTGTAAAATTTGCGTGGCCGGATTCATTTAAAACGTTAAAAATAATGTTCAAACGCTTGTTTTTCATCTTGTTAAAAATGAATTTTTAAAAAACTATGATTTTTGTTTCTTTTTGATTATTTTAAAATTGAATTAACTATGAAGTAACGAACTATGAACTATCTAACTCCTCGTACCGTTTTAAAAGCTACGAAAAAAAAATTTGATTTAAAAAAATTCCTGGTTTAAAATCAAGGAAGTTTTGGGAGATTTGGAAACAGTATCTGAAGTTATTTTTCCCAAAAACGACCAAAAATCTTAGTTTTTAGTATTCAGGGTTTGACGTGTTTGTCTAGAAAAAATAAAAATTATTTCGCCGTTGAGGAAAATTTGTTCTCTCTCTGACTCATAAGATATCGAGTACGAACAATATTTGGTAGATTTTTAAGGGGAATAGAAAATATTTTTAATTAATTTTAGATCAAATTACTCGCATTTCAAATTATCAAAGAATTTTCCCTTCATAGAAGAAAAAACCAAAATTGTAAATACCCTTTTTTTAATCACTAAAGTTCTTTTGTAGATCCTTCTCTCATGTTTTTTTTTTAAATTAAAATACCTACGTTAGCTTTTCAAATGAAATGAGTCAAACCAATTTATTAACAGGAAAAAAAACCTTCGAAAAAAGTAGACTTGGTAAAGCTTTAAATTTGGACAAAAGAGAGATAAAAACTTTTTTTGTAAAAGACTAATTAATGATTAGGTACCAATACTGATCAGAATGTAAATTATTGATTTGAACTTTCAATAAAATTGCTTTTCTTCCTGTAAAAATTAAGTTCTACTTCTCAACAAACAAGGGATCCTAAGAAGCTTTAACGTTAAGACGTGACTTGTTTTTAAAAAGACTCCATAATCTTTTAAGGGTTGAAATATTTTATTAGAAAACGCGAAAACGTTTCTGATTAAAAATATTGGCAAAATGACTCAATTTCTTCAGCTCTTAAAAAATATGCAACAAAATTTTTTTTTTTTGAAAATTGGGCTCAAAATTTTTTTCGCTGAATAATTGTTAATCTGGATGAATTATTTTTTTATTTCATTTTTTCCTTAAAAAATTGCTGAAAAACTTAAAAGATCGGAATAGGTTTTACCTAAAAAGGTGTAATGATGCTTCGAGGATAGGCGGCGGTCGACTGATTTCGAAAATTGAAGAAGCCAGGGGTGGCGCCGGGTAAGAGCAACAGCATGCGCCCCTCACTTATTAAAAAAAACTCGTTTATAATGTTCGAGGCCTATGGGTTTAATTTTGATTTTAATTTTGAAAACGGGAATACCGTATTGACCACCTTTAATGAATTTAAAAAAAACCCTTAAGTTTGCTGTGGCGGAAATCGAATATAAAATCTTTTCCCTTCACTTTTTGAGAAGACGAACACACATCCCTTCAATATTATATATTAACATACAATACTTAATTAAAATATTTAGATAACTAAGTTCACAGATTTTCGTGTGAAAGTCAAAGGTTGAGTAGGTCGGGTATGGACGTCGAGTATGCTGTCAAGGAAGGAAGGAAACGAAGCTATCTGACCTCTGTCTTGACAGGAAACTGAAGTCTCCTCGCTTATTTGACTCTAACCTTATGTTTTACACAGAAAATTAACATGATTTGATTTAAATTAAATAAAAAAAGTTTAAAAAAAGTTAGGTAATGCTAATTATATTGCTCTCTGGGTATAATAAAAAAAGCTTTAAAGGGTCCAATGGCACTCTTGACAGGTTGGAATTCGAACCGCAAGGTTGAGGTTTATCCCTCTCTAGGGTATAAATTAGGAATCGATCGTCTCGGAGTAGGAAAAAATTAATTATTTTTTCTGGTTTAAAGCGAGGATACTAAATCCCGTTTAACCTGGAGGAGACTCCTACGTGCCTATTCGCTGTAGAGAAAGGCTTGTTTTGTTCAATAATAGATTACTTTTAGGGATTACCCTTTATACATACTGGCAATTTCATTAGCTCAACAGTTTTTTCCTGCGTGAACAGCCCAAATTGTTTAGTACTATCAATTACATACACTTGAATTTCATTGAAATTCTGTTGTGAACATTTGGTGAAAATCGGTTGAAAATTCCGGCTATAATGTTTCGGGGAAAAAAAACTACGAACGGACGGACGGCACCACAGATAAGCTCAATAGCTGTAACGATCACTAGCTAACTCAATTTTCCTTGGCGGGGTACGGAAGACTCCAAAAACCGGACATGGAGGGTATTACAATCACTTCTCTTCGAGAAGGTTAAAAATGTCTTTTCAAGCGTTTTCTGACATTTGGTGACCCTTTAACCTTCAGTTACCTGTTTTTAAATTCTGAAATGAATTATGGATTCTCGAGAAATGTGGTCCCTTTCTTGTGAAAAACGTTTTTGTGAGTTAATTAATAAGTTGGTTACGGTAACTCACAGATATCAGTCTAACAAGGATCATTCTACTCGAAAACATCCATTGATCAAATTAATTACGATAAGGGGAACAAGTCTTAACTAAACGATGGCATCGTCATTGTTTCAGAAACAAGGGACAAAGTTACTCCCCGTACCATAAAAAATAATGAATCGTCCAATAAAACTCATCAATTTTTTTGAAGCAATAAAAGAAAATAAGATTCCGTTTCAATTCGACGTGAATGTATACTGATTGGAAGAAATTGAGTTTTCAATATATATTTTAAATATGGAGAGAGAATACATACCCATGAAATCGCGAATGACAATAATTAGATAAAAGAGTTATAAGAAATGTAAACATGTCAAAATCTGAAATGGAGTTCATACCAGTTTCATTTTATCTTGAAGTGTCTTTTACAGGGGAATCTAATTTTAAATAATCCTCTTTGAAAAGAATATTATAAGGAAATATTACGTTTCAGAAACGCTTTGTGAGCATTTTTGACTTTTCTAATGTGAATTCCTGTGAAAATTCGTGTTTCATATAAATCAAAGTAGGGAAAAAAGTACTGGACTCGTCGGAAATTTCCTCAAAGTAGGGCAATTTAGTTAATTTTAGGCCTGATAAGATACCTCTTAAACTTTTATAAATGATCTTTTATAAAGGGGAAATTTTTTATAAACGATGGTAGTGAAGTTTACTGGGAAAAAAGTCGGATGGCCGGCGCCACAGGTAAAGATATAATCTATTTACCTCTACTGGGTCTGGATGAATCTCTCCCTAAAACAGGACTTGGAGGGTAATACAACTTATCTTTAAGGAAGTTAAATTAGCTACTTTCAAAAGTTAAACCTTAATGGTGACACAGTTTCTAACAAATATTTTATGAAATCTGTGGGAAAAAAGAGTAAGACTGTCAGGAATTTTTTGTCTTTTTTTTCATTATCTAATTACGGTTTCTCGACATCATTCCCAGCTTTAATATGGGAAAAACGAGTCTTCCGGAAATATGTTTTTCTATTTGGCTTACCGGACTAACTCATTGAGGGAAAATTTGATCGAGGTACAATTTGTGTCAAGTATACTCTAAAATAATGTTTCCCTTAATTTACGTAATTGAGTTCGATGAATAATGATTCTTTAAAAATTAATTAACGTTAGTTAATATTATGAATAAAATATGGCAAATAATTGTTTTAACTGTATAACTAGTTTCCTAATTATATCTCATTTCGATTAATCTGTAGCTGCATCAATATCTCCTGTTTTCGAACTGTGGGATACGACCGCTAATTGAGCCGGGCCATCGACTGGAGTGGAGGGCGAGTTTACTTCAGGTCGAACAAAGGTAGAGGCTTGAATTCCTAATGAGATTTCCACCATTCCCTTGTCATTGACAACTCCTTTTCCAAAATGGAACCCAATTCAGGAAACAAGGTTTAACCGGAATGCGATTTTCGGGCACATTTCTTTGAACAATGAGCTACTGAGATAATTTACTCAAAAAGCAATACCCTGGTTGCCCGGTTAGAAATGGATTTTGTACATCCCGGAGGGCCAAAAAGACCCTAGTTTTAAATCTGTCACAAATTCATGCTGTGCCCCATTTTCTGAGAGATCTCAAACAATTTATTTCGTACTTAAACTTAAAATTTTTGAATCAGTTCCTTCTGGGTATGCTCCAGACGTTCTTTCATATCAATAGTTTTCAATTTCCTTTCCAGGAAAAATTTAATACCTGTTTTTGACGTCTTTCTTTACGATAAAAAATAATAATAAAAAGATGTTGAGAAGACAGTGAAAAATTAAAGGGATTTGAGGATATAAAAGGAAGCTTTCTGTACTTATCTTGTTAGAAAATTCAGTTTTTAATAAATAAAGATCCTTAAAATATGTATAGATATTTTGTTTTAAGACCTCCGCGGATTATTTGTTCGGCAAACTCATATTATGCGCGCGGCGTCGTCGTTTTTAAAAGCGTAGGTGCGGCTTAAAAAGATAAAACTTAAGGACGTAATAATGTTATCTTTGAGGTTAGGGGGTAACCGGTAAAGGCATCTATGAAGCTACGAGACGTGCTTGTACGTTAGTAGGCGGCGTTTCCCACGGTTTCTCCCCGCAACGTCCCGTCACTTTAAAAACCGCGCTAAATCTCGTTTTCATAGCAACTGGTTTTTTGAGTTCGTCCGACTTAAAGTTCCCGCATTCACTCGATTACGTAAAAAAGCCATCGATTGAAACTTTTTAAATCCTCATTTTCAACCGTCATAATCGAATACATCGGAGATTTCAGAAAGATTCTTTTCCCTTCTTTCCCAAAATAACCGTATTATAAAAGTTATGACTTTAATTTGAAATAATTCCCTGTGGGTAAATTTAAAGTGTGCAAATAAGTGGAAGATATGGGCTTTTACCCTCTAACCCTGAGGCATAAAACGACTTTTCCCTCGGTCCCTCAGGCCTTGATAATAATGAGATTAACAACCACCCAGAATTTACCAATTTTTTTTTATAACTAAGCGTGTTTTAATTGCCATCGTTACTTTAAAAAAAGTTGTGTGATGAAAGTAGGTACCCATTATTATGTAGGTCTGGCTAATCTTCTTTTTTTCTTCTTCTTCTGACAAAACAGGTTGTCTCCCGGGGTTCATGTACGGGTTTAAGCAACACCATGAATATATTTTTTTCTAAAATCTGACGAAACATTTTTGTTGTGAAAATGAAAAATAAATCAAACAAAGAATAAATATTTTAGTTAAATAAATAAAAATTCATGATATCGGGCTGAAAAAATAATATGGTTTGAATTCAATATTTATCTCATATTGTGTTGGATAGCGTCCCTTTTTATGTAAACAAAAAATAAAATAACTTTTCCCCTTGGCAATTGGAATATATTAGATCTTTATTTAACTTCCTAATCTATAACTTAAAATGAGCCCAGTAGTTGGATTTTCATTCTCAGCATGGAAGACTTTTTGGCATAAAACGATTTTTCTGCGCATGTTTGTAGTCCCGTCTGTCGTTTTTCCTGCTAGCATTGAACCCGCACTTTTCACCTCTTCGGCTTATACCCAACTACGCATTTTCCGAACGTGAATTCTGTCAACCTTTGATGCTAACGGTAAAATTTGTATGGTAAAGGCTAAATTTAAACGAACTTCAAAACGAGTCAGAATCAAAGCTGACCTAAAAGCATTAATCGCGTGAGTAAAAGCGAACACAGACTTCAAGCAGAAGTTCACTTATGAAATATTATAAAAGGACCGGTGTTCATTCAACAAAGTTTAAAAAATACTTATGGGAAAAAAGGAAAACGAAGAAATTAGATTTAAAAAAAAGAAAGAAAAGAAAAAAATGACGGAATGAGCGGAGAACACGGAAGCAAAGAGGATTGAAGGCAGACGAGTCCCGACGCTTCGGCGGATTGACCTAATTTTTTTTCGAATTACCGTTTTTCTTTTTTCCCCCCTCGTCATTTTGTTTGGCGTTCTGCGACCAATATCTCATGAATCTCAACGGCCAGGGCCGGAGTAGATCAAAGAAAGAAGAGAAGCCAAAGACGGGAAGGGAAGAAGAAATTATGTTAGGACGGCACTCGTTGCTAAGCGGCGTAACAACAATACGTGTTAAATTGTCAAAATTGACTTTTTATTTCAAAATTCGCGTATAAGTAAATAAGAAATTAAAATCTCTGGTTGCTGTAAATTTTTCCTATTGAGAGGGGTTAGACGAAGCGAGTGAGAAAGCAGTTAAAGAGCATTCGAGTTAACCTATTTTAATAACCTCTAATCCTCATCGTCCAGCTTCCTCTTAATTATAAGTCATTATTCATTACCTACTTTATTTTTCCCCGAAAAAATAATTAATAAATATTTATTAAAAGTCTGGAGTTGTCCCCGGCGGGTCTTCAACAAACAAAAACGGGCCATTGTTTTTTAAAACGGGATTCTAGAGTATTCCTTATATGGGAGTTTTTAAAATTTGTTGAATGGACTATTTTTGTAAATTGTTCGCATTTTGGGTTCTTGATGGGAAGAAAAGTGAGCGGGGAGGCCTGTACGGTGGTGGGGCCATCATTCGCAGGAGACTAGCTAGTCTTCAGTCTTAGTGCAATGGCTTCGAAACTTAGACGTCCCCAACTTTTCACTTACACCGACGGTCGACGATGTTTGACTTCGTACCCTCAATATCCCACAGCACCCAAGGTAGTTTTCAACAAACCTAAAATTTTATTTTCTCAGAAAAAAAAAAATTAATATTAAATTTAATACTGTTTGGGTTTTAGATCATGCGTAATCGCGCAAATGGGGAACGTAAATTTTTTTTAATTAATAAAAGTTACAGAGGAATATCCGTTTTTTTCATTCTTCTCCCTCTGTAACTTTTATTAATTAAAAAAAATATATTTTATACTATTTGGGTTATAGATCATGCGTAATCTCGCAAATGGGGAACGTATATTTTTTACAATTAAAAGTTACAGAGGAGAAAGAATGAAAAAAAAAAAGGATACTCCACGACCGGTTTCGGCGTAATACGCCTCATCAGGTGGACTATTTCCTTATTTTTCATTCTCCTACACTTTTTACTTGACTTTCATTAGACGGTAATATGGACCCTACGGGAAGGTGGACAAACGCCGAAACCGGTCGTGGAATATCCGTTTTTTCATTCTTTCTCCCTCTGTAACTTTTAATTGTAAAAAAAATATATTAAATTTAAGTTAAATTTGTGTGTAAGAGACCCCAATTTTAATCAATGGGTTAAAAACAGAAAGGAAGAAGAGATTTCAAAAATTTTCCTGTTTTTATCCATAAAAATTTAAAATTAGATTTAAATTTTCTTTTGGGGGCTTCTCCGCCATTAATTTTCTTTTGAAGTTCCTAGATGATGACTGATGAGTAAACAGTAAGGACTCCGCTTATTTTAAAAAAAATTACTTTTCAACGTCTTAGGTATCTTCAAAATGAGGTGTGAACGGACTCAGTGGGATTATTTGTTCTCTAAAAATAAAAATTAAACCGACATTCTTTCTGGGCTAGCTAAAAACAAGGCTTCAACATCCTCAAAGAGATTTTTTTAATAAAGCCCCAATTCTTTGCCACGTGGAAAAAATGCGATTACGAAACTGGGTGGGTGATTTTTATTAGTAGGTTATTTTTCATTTCGGCCATAGCGATTAACGAAGGCTATGATTTGAGAAATTGAAGTCTTGTGCCATGAGCCTTGAGAAATTATATTACCCGAGCAATGGTGATTAAAAAAAGAAAATTTTCGCTTAAATTCTGTTAATTTTATTAAAATGGATCAAATTTGACGGAGGTCAATAAGATCTTAGTTTCCAATATCTTCACAAATGCCTCACACCCATGGGACTCGAGTGGTATCGTTTCCTACGTAATTTTGGACGTTGAATCAATTATGTTGGGTCCCAGATCGATTTTCCCACTCCTGAGAGGCCGTACACTCGCAATTAGTTATGCTGACCTAGTTTGAACTGAAAGGGAATCATGAAAGTGACAAATATATTTAAAATAAAAAACCGTAGGGTAATGATTTTTTTCCCTCTTCAGTGATTACCTGCTACATAAGCCATTTGATGTTCCCGTAATATAACTCCACTGGGTGATGAAGGGCTGCGGAAAAGTAGGGAAAATAAGTTTTTAAACGGATGAAAACTCAATTGGGCGGTGCCCTTTGAATTTAAAGAATTTGATAAGAAGCTCTGCCCAGATAACTTTAACGTTGGGTGAGAGGAAAAGAAAATCCCCCGCAAAGTCACCCCCTTATTTTTTCCAATCTTGATCTTTACCTTTCATGAGGTTGTATTTGGTGCCGGCCGGCCGTCCGTCGCGATTTTTTCAGGAAAAATCCAAGTTCTCAATATTATTATCAGATCTATTTTTCGAAATGAAAAACCGACGCTTTTCACCGTATAAAATATTTTAAAGATTTACCAAATATGGTAGTGCAAGGGGAAAACTCGATTTCACTGGATGGATTCCCAACAATTCTGTTTTCTTCTTTATAATAGGATGTAAAAAAAAAATTTTTTTTATAATATAAAGAAGTCTCCTTGACCCGCTGTATATTTTCTTCACAATACAATCAAAACGCAAATCATTTTTAAAATATGTTTTCGCATATAAAGGTCGAGGCGAAAAGTAAGTTACTCGGTGAAGACAGGTTCCTTGCGTCCCTGTTATTCTTTAAGAGGAGAAAAAAAACAGAAACCTGTCTCCGGACGGGATCTTTCACGCGGCCCGTTAGACGCGAATACCTTTTACGATTTCAAGACGTTTCCTATGTCAAAGAGCATGGAAAATGAGGTCTTTTTTTCGCTTATTGGGAACGGTTATGTAAACTGTTTAGAAATATAAAAAAAAAAATTGAAGTTTTTTTTTTCTATGTTTATTGGAGTTATGCAAGAATCGTGAAATATTGTCAGATATTTTTACCCCGTTCTACAGTTTTGAATGAAAAAAAGTTAAAATGTTTATCAATTTTGGAAATGACCTTTCAAAAACACAATTGCAATAAGTGAAAGGAAATCACCAGTGAAATGAAATCATGAAAAAACGTAATTTTATTACTTTCTAGCTCACTAGGCTCTTTTTTCTTTATTAAATGCATTGAGGTTAATTTTAACGTAATGTACGATAATTTCGAGACAAGGTAGCTCAAGTGAGAATCCTCCTTTCATACCTTATATGAAATTCACGAGAAGAAAGGAAAAAAAAAAGAATAAAAGAGAATCGCGAGAATCTCATCTCAAAAGTCTATTTCAGCTTTCACGTCCTTTCCGTCTGGTGACACAGTATTCAGAAGAAAAGGATTTTTTTTCCTTTGGCAGGAAACGAAGAAAAAGAACTGATTTAACAGAAAATAGAATGTAAAAGGGCATAACTTGTTTCCAATCTTATAAAATCCCATTTTATACTCGAAAAAAAATCCCCTCCTCGAAATAAATTCTATTATGAAGAGTATTTGGTGAAAATTTGATGTAAATCGGAAGAAAATTGTGGCCATTAGGTGTTCCAGGAAAAACTGGCGAAGGGCGCACCTCTCATGATTGCTAAAGATCATTAATCAATTTTCCTGAAGGGCTGGAAGACCCTTTCCCATAAACGAAAGAGTAGTAGGTGCAAAAAATTTTCTTTGAGAAATTAAATGTTAGGGCAGGATTGAGTCTGGTTGAAGAAGCCAAGGCGACACTCTTTAACCTTCCGTCCTTGAACCTAAGGTGATGAATAGTCGTGAGCTTTCTTTGGCTTTCCAGAGAAGGTACAAACTATCCTCTTCCCCATTCTGACATTTGTCAAGTAAAGACTATGCAGCTCGAATTTCCCGACGCCTTTAATGTTTTCTCTTAGCTTATTTAAAACTCTCATGGAATCTTCCACGAGATCAAAAAGATCTGCAAATTTGCATCACGTAAAAAATCGATTGTTCCATTTTTACGTAATTAAAAGCGAATCAATTTGCGCTTAGATTCATGAGAAAGTCAAAGGGTTACATGATTAGTTTTATCCAAATCAACCTATTCAACTGTGTAATAACGGTAATCTGTTACGTACTTTTTACAATATTTCCGGCGAATCTTATAGAAAGCTCGATATTGCGCAACGTTTTACGGTGTTCTTGAAAAGCGCAAATCCCTCCTTAATTACCATTAAAATGCGCACACTAGCCAAAATTTCAAGAACTGAAAAGCGCACACAAAACTCATTTTATGACCACTGAGAAGCGCACACCAACCTGAGCCAGGGAAATCAATGTATCCTAGGAAAAAACTGGAAAGCGAACAAAATAATATGTACTTTTAAATAAATTGAATTATTTATTTCGTCTATTTAAATAAATTGGTAGGTAAATATCGTCGAAAATAAAAACATAATTAAAATTTATCGTGATTGAGGTTGAAGTTTCACTCCCACGTTAGATATATAGTCAATCCTAGACATAGTTCCTGCTGTATATGACGAATAGAGCTTCAAAAGTTCGGCATCCTTTTTCACCTGCTTCTTTGGTTTTGGCTTCATCTTTGTGTTGTTCATTTTAACGTAAGTTTCACTTTGAAATTTAGCCAGGCAATCGATAACCTCGTGGATAGAACAATGGGGGGTATTAAAGTTGTCTTTGATGTGACGGTGGAATGATTCAGGGCCGTTCGTAGTCCGAGGGTATGCCGCGTTAGGTGGCCGAGCCCACAGTTTAGGAGGGAACGTGGACTCGGGCCCAATGTACGTTTTTGCCAAGTACTCCAGAAATGGTCCCAATTTTTCATCGGGTGGAGCCATCTCGATCAAATCCAAGAATGTCCATTCGACGTCATCGTTGGGAAGATATGATAAGCCGAAAAATTTTTTTATATAATTTCCAGTTTCGTTGTTTGATGTATATGCTTCTTTAAGTCCCAGCGTTTGAATTTGACGAAAAATAGCTTGCCCGAGGTGAAAACAACAACAAAAAACTGTGCTGGCTGGGAAAACATGGGCCACAGCGTTATGAGTTGCCTTTTCAAAGTCGAATATCATATTTTTTGGAGAGAAATTGTAGCCGTAATTTTCACACAGACGAATGATAGATCGAAACATATTAATATAGCATTCAGTAGTTTTACTGGGCAGAAAACAAAATACTAGCTGTAAGTATATTCCTTCAGAGTACGAATGTAACGTATACATTTGAGGGAAAAAACGTGGTGAAACATAAAATGTGCCGTCTCCCAAAATCGTCTCAATGTCGCACAACCTTTTCAAATTACTTCTGTTCGTCAACAGTATAATTTCACCGTCCACATGAACAAATTTTTCTTTGTTTCCCGTGAATACTTCCAAAGACTGTGCTTGTTTTAGGGCTTCTTCTCGACTTTTTGGTAGAGCAGGAAATTGTTTTCTCTTTTGCCAATACAAAGACTGACGGATATTGACAACATCACTGGGTTGCAGTGATGTATTTTCGACTAAGCAAAGAGATTTTCGAATTATTTTGGATGGTCTGCTTTGTAATTCATGAACTTGCATGTTCTTGCATGAATTTCTAGTCATATACAGTTCTATGTATCGGTCCGACTTACTTTCGTGATTGTGAACTCCTGATTCTCGTATTATCTGAGAGTGGGAACCGTTCGTAAAGACGCAAACCGAGCACGATTTTGATGAACACCGCCATGTAACAGTATCGTTGTATTCTCGATATTTTCTAAAAATATAATTTTCTTTGATCAAACATTGAACACCTTTATTGGTTGTACTGAAACGAAACATATTTTTGATTAAGTATCGACACAGGACTGAAGGCCCGAAACGGAGTGATTTAAAGAGGACTGATATCAGAAAAACCTTTAAGAGAATTAAAAGGAAAAACAAAACATACCAAAATGTCAACACACAAAAGCTACGAGTTAAAGGTAAATCCTGAGCCTGTGCGCTTTTCACTGCATAGCCATAAAATAATTTGTGCGCTTTTTTGTGCGCTTTTCATACACATTCCAGGATGGATTAAGTTGACTGTGCGCAAATCAATTGCAGCCACGTTTTATTATTTGTAATAAGCAAATTAGTCTAAGTATTCAAACTTTTCCCCTCTCCGTTTTAATGGGACATTCTTGTTGGCTTAAAAGCCGGAAGTCTACCGCTAGGGCTTTTTTTGTAAAACAATCTCTGGTAATCACCGTAATCAAAAAGACTCCAATTACACAAAAACAATGAAAGTTTTTTGAAATATTCAAAATTTGGTAGGCGTTACAAGTGATAGAAGAAGGTCGGAAAACGAGGGAAGGTCGATCTGTAGGTGGTAAGTGGGCGGAAAATTCTCGTTTTTCTGGAGTTATTGGTGCTATTTTAACCTCTATGAGAGTTGTGACTCCTCCGCTTTCAAAAGGTCAAAATCCTCTCAAGTGTAAGTTGTTCTTTTACCTTCTCAAAAATATTGTGAGCCAAATTTTTCGCATTTTATCATAGAGAAATTATTGGTGCTGGCCGCTCTTCGTGGGCTAAATTTTCTTACATTTTCACCAAAATTTTACAGAGCCTCTGGTGTTTCTATTTTGAAAAATGTCGGAGATCAATACTTTTTTCAACGGAAAAACTAGAGTGAAAGTTCAAACGGGCAAAGTTCACTTTAATTTTACGAAGGGAAAAATAATATTTAAAAATATGTTAAGGAGAAACGGAGCGAAGACGTTATAAAAAGGAAGTTAGGTCAGTAGGGAAAATCTAATCTCTTCACGCTTTAATGAAATAGGTGCGAGTGGACAATAGATGACGTCTGTGTATAGGGAAAATTACTCTCACAATGCTTACAAAGAAAAGCCCTATTTTTGCGCTTATTCGTCCGTTAAAAGCTAACTTCTTACTTCCGACATATTTTTCATTAACGGTAAAAGAAAAAGAAAAGAATTTTTTTATTAATTAATACCATTAATAATTGATATAAACGATTTTTCCTGTAGTTATTCAAGGATTTTTCTCTTTTTTAATATTAAAAATTTAAATATTTGATATATTTAAAATTTTTGTTTTAATTTAAGGTAGGAAAAAATTCTTTGATCTTTAAAAAGGAAAAGTCTTGTTTTATTTTTATCGGCGTCGTCCTTTTAAAAACAGAAGGCGAGACTGTTTTTAATTACCGCTGGTAAATTTCGCTCAATTAATTCCGTCTTTTTATCCGTCGAATCCGATGAAATGTAGAAGAAAAAGCGATGGGAGGGATTGTAAAAATAGCGGGGGGGAAGGGAATTCTGTATAGGCGAATATTCTCGGACGAACGATCTTCGCCTTTCTAAAGGAAGGAAGCAACTGGGCCAGAAACCAGATCAAAACCGTGAACGGCTTCTATTCACTTATTTATATCACTTTCTCCCTTCGAAGGGACTCAATAAAATCACAAACCCATTTTGAATAGAAAGGAAAAATATTTTATTGAATTTAACAAAACTCGAATTTTCTGACCTTTATCATCCAAAAAAATAAATCAAAATTAACTACAAAAATACTTGAATAAAACAAAATTGACTAAATTTAAATTTACTTTAGGTTTTCATTTTAAAAATCGAAACATTTAGCACTTTCTACAGTGGCCCAGCTCTAGAAGGCCACTTTTCTCGGTTTATTTTGAAAATATTATTTTTCCTACCGAAAAATGCTAAACGTAAAATATTGCAGCTGTCGAAATTTTCTGCCAAAACTAAGTTTAGAACCTATGCTCCTTTCAATTTAAAATTTCTAAACAAAAGCATTGTATTAGCCTCCATGTATGAGTACCTCAGACGTCTGAGTCCCTTGGAGGACGTTTTCTTTTATTAATTTTATCCCTGAACTAAATCGATTTTTCAATTTTATCTTTTTTGTGAACCTGAATATTTGAAATATGGCGAGGTTTTACGACCTGTGACACGTGTGACGTTAACGAGACTCGTCATTAAATATACTTGACAAGATGTTAAAAAGATTTATGAAATTTTCAGTTGTAATTTTTTTTTTAATCGTAAACCACGTATTGTCCAACGGGGTCACGTCTTGCACGGACCGTTGTCCGCTCATGGGCGAAAAAATGCAAGAGAACAAAAAGGAGAGAAAAAAATTAGGAAAAGAAAAATTATACAACTTGGAAAGTATACGTTTAGAGCTTCTACAACTATTTTCGTACTGTGCAATCAGGACAAACATAATTATAAAAGGAGGGGAATGTCGAAACCTTTTGTCCGTTGCGAGACTCCTTTTCCTGGCAATCAGACATCAAAAGGCCTTTTTAGCTCAGACGAAATAACGTCAAAAGAATTTGTTTTGAAAACGTAAAGAAAAGAAAAATAGAAGGATAGTGAAGGAAAAAAAAATGTTAAAATTAGGAGTCGCATGGAATTTTCTCAATTCCATCAAAAGTAATATAATGTACATCTCCGAAAGGGTTGGTCCAACATATGAGGATATGAGGACCAAAATAAAGATAATTTCACGTCACTTTTTTTTAACGAGTTGACTCCCGCATGAACTTTGTTTCTCCCACGTCAAAAGAGGTTCATTCGAATTAAGGTCCGTTAGCTGAACCCTAATGGCCTCGGGGTATTTAGCATCGGTTATAATTTTTTAATGGTCTTTAACTCTATCCTTGATTACTCTTCTTTCTTAAATTAATTCTTAATTCGTTTTGTTTCAGCCTACAAGTGGGTCACAGCCTTCTCAATCTCCTCCAGCTCTTCCTCCAAAGGATTATCTTAAGGTAAATTTTGTTTAAACAAAAAACATGGTAAAGGCGTCACTGCCTTTGAGCTTCTAAACATGTCACTAATCCCGTATTCCGCCTTTGAGTCTAACAGCGTCTTTCTTATTGAAAATCAAACCATTGATTTTTTTTAAAGATTTTTTTATATTTTCATTCCTGTTAAACAGAGCGTGATGGGAGAAGTTCGGAGTTTTGCGGTTAAAACTACGGTCCCAGAACAAGAGGCTTATCACGGTTGATATGTTTTGAAAAGTCATTTTCAACGGAGAAAGAGAATAAAAAAAATTAATTTTAATATTCCAGGTTTAAGATTGGGTCAATGTGAGGTAGAAAAGCGGGTTGCGTAAACCGATGGATACCTTGTCCTTGACTCTCGCGGGTTAATAGAATTCATAATCAACCTCGCCTTCTTTTCCCTCCCGGAGGTTACACAAGAATCTTGCGCCTTTACCTCCGAGGCATTTAAATTTGGTTCTCCATTAAACGAAGTTTTTTCTGTCAATTGACACAAAATAATGGTTAAAAACGCAAAAATTCAAACACTTTTCAGCCGTAATTTCATCAAATTTTCGACCTAAGAGGAAATTTTGATATAAAAAAACATATACGAATTCAACCTACGTGGTCTGGAAGACCCTTCCCCAAAAACCCTACTTTGAGGGTGTCACAATTAAAACTGACGATGCGAAATTTTTAAAGGGACTCTGAAGAGCTGTAGAAATCAAAAATATAGGTAAATTTGAAATTTTTAACATTCTTCTTTATGTTCACCAAATGCATAGTCTCGCCCCACTGTGCTTCGGGAACTTCCTCAAACTAGGAGAAAAGACCCTTTTCCAAATAAAGGGTGTCAAAATAACTTCTCTTTGATGAAGTTAAAAAAGCCTTTAAATTAAAAGGTGGTCGAAAAGTAAACGAATCGGCTCACGTTTTATTCGTGAGTTGATGAATTGGAAGTCCGTGCATTCGATCAGAGAGTGGAAAAGCAATTTAAGTAAGTGCCTGTCAGGAACACCGGATTGGTGACTTGTGCGAAAAACTACACGAATCCAGCTCGTACCTGATTGTTTTCTCAAATACGAAACAGAAATATCCAATTTCAAAAACCGAAGATAACGATGATAAACCGTTTATTCAAATATCAAGGATATCCCTTTCGAAATAACTACTCAGCGTGGGAAACTTAGCAATTTTATACATCTAAATCGGTCTCATATTTTTATTTTTCTGAAGGAAAAGATGTGGTTTATTCCGGAAACTATTTTTATTAGGAGTTTCCTCATAATTTGATCTTAGCGAATAATTTAAGAACCTTGAGTACTTTAGACTTCTTCAATTTGGAAAACAAGGACGAACTCCAAATTATGGCCTTATATGACTTGACGATTTCTTTTGTTTAATTATGCTGTCAACATTTTCTTTGTTGTGTAAAATATTTAAATATTTAAATTAATAAAAAAGATTTTTCAAATTGAGAAAAATAGTGGCTTTATTAATTTAGGCGCGTAATTACAATGTATTTAAATGATTCAATTATTTTTTTAATTTATGGTTTTGTGGTTGATTAAAAGCGATAATGAAATTTCAAAGTGCTCGTGATTTCGGAAAGTCGGGTGAGGAAAAATCGTGACTGAATGAAATTTGCGAAAGCGGACCACAAAAGTCGTCAAGGATTTCGGAAAGTCAAGGCGGCCCCCTCCTCAGCGCTGGTTATCGCCCGTCGAAACAGTCGCACGTCTTTTGTTCTAAAAACGACTTCTTGACCCTGGACGAACTCATAAAATTAATTTCAAGCACCATTCTTTGCGGTTGAACTCGACGAAGGTCGGGACCTAGAAGTTAATTTTTAACCGGATGCTTGGCTAGAGACATCTTTTGTTTTCTTTTATATTATCATCACTAAAACAGCAGTTTTACTGTACATTTGGGATACAATAAATCCACTTTTTGATTTATAGGAAGAGTTTTTTGACAATGCCAAAATGTTCCACCGGGTCATATAGAGCGGTAAAAAGTCACACCAATGCATGTTCCATAACATAAAACGTGGTTAACTTTTATTATATCTCCCAATTTGAATCTAAATTTCACTAGCCATTCTCGCATTTGTATAAATTTTCAGACCCCATTTCCGGGGTGCTGATTAATATACAGGGTGTTCCAACTAGGGTCGACCAGCAACTTTACGGCAAAGCAAACGGTTGCAATTAATGAAGTTTGATTATAGTAAACAGGGTGCCCAGAGAGACAGCAATTTCGTTATGTTAAAATGAGAACCCCTGTTTCTTATATCAGATTTGTAATCTACGCATAATTTCAAGTTGATTTTACTATTCATATGACCTCTTAGGACTCTTGGATTTTTGCGTCTTTTTGGTCTACAATACGCTAGGTTTTGCTTTTTTTAAAGTTGTCCGGTCATATGAATAGTCAAATCAACTCGAAATTCTGCGTAGATTACGAATTTGAAATAAAAAACAGGCATTCTCATTTAAAATAAAAAAATTTGTGTCGCTCTGGGACACCCTGTACACCAAAATAAAAATTCGTTAATTGCAATCGATTCTTCGTCAAAAAATAATGGGATTTACATTAGACTTTTTTTTTTGTTTGGCGACATGCTTTGCCGTAATTTTGCTGGTCCATTTTAATTTGAACACTCTGTATACGCCATTGAATTACGGTAATGTGTGGCCAATTTTTGATTCAATATAATATTTCTTGTCAAAAAAAAAAAGTTTTGAAAAGCTTAGCGGTCAGATAATTAATTCGTCGGGGACAGAAAATAGGAAAGCGTTCAAAATACGCGGCGTAACGACGCCCTTTTTCACTCTAATCCGTCAAAGGTTGTCGTGTCGCCATCCCAAAAGAGGCCGAAGACGGATTGCTCAAAAAAAATTGTTTTGTCCACTTCCACATCCATTACAAGCTCGATATCTTTTTTTGTCGCTTACAAATCGTTAAAATGGTTCAAGTAACGGAGCAGAAATAAATAACTTGAAAGTAATTAAATTTTGTTAATTAACTTAAGAAATAGGACGATCGTTTAAGGTGCAAAAATATTTTTTTAGTTGATTGCTATTAGGCCAAAATAGGAAAGAAGACAAAACACTTCGGAAAGTCATGATCTCTAGTGGGCATGTATGGTGGTATAAAGTTCAAATTAAATCCGCCGGAGAGCAGTGAGTGCACGAATTATTCTTCTTCTCCAGGATGTTCTTCCAGGACTGGAACTGTGTTGTTCCATGTGCGCAAAATCGAGGGTCGAATCAGGATCCGTATCGCGCGTCCCTCCTCGACCCGATGCGCTGTTGGGCGGAAATCCCCCGCCGGAAGCCCTCGGGATGACGTCACCTCTGTAGAACGTCAAGGCAGAAGGTATACTCGTTGATTACAGCCAATCAGAAGCGGGAGTACAAGATCAGCTATTTATGCTACAGGACTTACTATCTCTCAATCATGAAGAACCTATGACACTAAATTATTGTTCTTTTAGCCACATTTTAGTCGATTAAAGACCTATAGGCGCAGATTTTGAACAAATAATTAAAATTAATCCAGTTTTGCATTTTCATAAAAAGAAAAATGTGGTAGCTAAATTGTCGACATATCGTAAAGTATGGGAAAAGTTTTCACCCTAGTTTTATTAAATAGTTTGTACTTCATAAAGAAGTTTTATCTGCAATTTGAAAGTTTTTTTCTTTGATTTTTGATGAGTTTTTAGCGATTGTATGACTCGAATGGTTGATGGTGACGTCATGGGAGGTGGCGTCCATAGCAACGGATGGGTTGACGGTACTCGGTAGCTACGGTGGAACCGATCCTTAGTTTAATGACCTCGTTCACGAATCACCTCTGGCTTTCTAGAGCGCTGCTCTCGATCACCCCCGGTCCTCACCCGTTTCTCTCTCCCAGTGGCTCGCAGTCGCCGTTCGTTGCCCCCCTCACGGCTCACACCCGCGCCCACCACAAACCTCCGCGTTTCTTCAACTCTTCTTTTTTTTATTTCCTCTTTTATTATTGACTCGTTTCTCCCCTTTTCGACGTTTACGCCGTCAATTATCTCTCACTGTTTACCAGCCGCAATCATATCAACGAGAAGACCTCCAAACCCGCTCATAAAACATCAAAAACAATCTTTTTTTTTTGACAGTGCTATCAATTTTTCAAAATTTTTCTCTTCTCGAAATCCAAGGTAATTTTAATTTTTTTTTTTACAAAAGTCACCTTAAAATTTGCTTTTTCTAAAATCGCAAAAATATTATTTTGTTTTGCAACACTTTTTTTTGACAATCTTTGTCATTCTGAACTCAGTAAATCTTCATTAAAACAAAAAACTTCTTAAAAATCTCATGAAATATTCTTTTACTAAAACTTTGCTTAAGATTAATGATCCTCAAGTCTTCTAATTGCTCTCATCCCTGCCCTTCAGAATATTTTTTTACCCCATAAGGAACCGTGTAAACCTTTTTATTTATATTGATCCCAGGTAGAACAATTTACATAAAAAAGTCTTCAGGCAATCTAGAAGAGGAAAAAATAGGATCACGAGAACATAATCTTTTTAAGTACTTAAAGAAAATCACTCATAGTATTGCGTTACGGATTTTCTAATTATCTCTAATTCTTTTTCATTAATATGGGAATTAGTATGACTTGTGAAAGTCAAAATCTCATATTACAGAGATTAATTTCCCACAGGAATAAAGGATTATTACGTCTCCAAGTTAAAAAAAAAAATATATTTTATCCTGTAAATGTGATAAAAATTAAAAAATAGAATATGTTACAAAACGCAATTATCGATTTTAAATCATGGGCAAATCCTATTTTTAAATAATTGGATTAGTTAAACATTCGAATAAACAGAAATCACTGTTTTGGAATCTATTTATATTTTATTTTAAATTAATTTTTTTTATTGTGTTCTTTAATTATTGAGGAAAAAATTTTACGGATGTGTTTCCTCGCTTTCCACGGCCGCCACTGAGGCGTTTCTAATGAAAAATCGTAATCAGGATATTTTTGACATCATATTTTAATTGTTTATTTTGAAGAAATAGGAAATTTTATTTCCAAAGACGAAGAGCTTTAGTGATTCGTAATACTCTCTATGGAAAAATTAGTTTTTTCAATATCGGTGCATCAGTTTTTCAGATATTCCTTAAGGGGGACCCAAATGTCTTTCCTTCTTCTTGAAGTCGTAAATATCGCAGAAACGAGTGCACCAATGTTTATGAAACCAGAACCAACTTTCTTGTGTTAAAAAGACCGTCTATAAATAGTATTTTCATCAAAATCGGTGCATTCGTTCCTGAGATGTTGGCCATATATGCCAGAGCAGCCTAGCAGGATAAAGTCGATCATACAATAAGGATTTTTTCACGATTGGAAATTAAACCGGACTTTTTATTTTTAACTCTGACCCCATGTGGGGGGCATCTGCAAAGATGTTGAGCCCGCTTCTAAACATTTTGACAACTAAATTCAAGCTGACTTCTCACTTCTTCACCCTTTTCTTTGAGGCAATAATGTCTTTTAAATCTTGAAAAACGTTGCCAGTGCACACGCTGCAATGGCTTGCAGAAAAACGTTGCCAAATCCAGCGAAATCTCCCAAAATATTGATTAAAAATCAAATTATTTCAGTTTAACAGCACCAAATGCATTGATTCACGGATGCGTCATTTGATATCTAATCAAGCTTTAAAAAATATTAATCAGTTTTTATCGTCTGGTATTTGTCAAAAAAAAAGAGAGCCTTATCTTCTTAAAAATGCAGTTTTGTCATGTTTTATTAAAGAAAAAAACAGTTCTGTTTATAGCGCCTCCAACCGTGGGGCAGTAAAAAGTCAAATAAAAACTAATTTTTTCGTCTCTGTTCTCTAAAGCGCTTGTAAAGAATGATTGCTTTACGTATTTTTAAAGAACAGTTTAAAAATACACTTCCATTTTTACTAATTGAAAAATTGAAATGTCAATTATTCGTGGCAACAACTTGGCTGTTAAAATCCGACGTTTTTAATTGGTCAGTCGGTAAACATCAAGCTAAAATTGGTTTAAATTCTAAATTTGAATGAATTTTTCGTTGTTCTCTACTTGTAACTCTACTCGTTGCTCTATACGAATTGCTTTATCCGTTAACGTGTAGCTTCCCTTTATCCATTTTGGAAGATGGTGGATTATCAAGTCTTCTTTGTTTGTTTCAGAAGCAGCCAAAATTGTACAACATGGAGGTCGGAGTGGCGTCGTCATACAACGGCGTTATCAGAAACGGGAGCGAAGTCGGAGAAAGAAGCCCGGGTAAAGGGCTCCACGTAAACTTCACCGAAAAGGGCGAAGTAAAAGAACGCCGGGAGAAGTTCCTCACCGCCAAATACGGATCACATCAGATGTCCTTGATAAGAAAGAGGCTCGCCGTCGAAATGTGGCTTTACGACGAACTCCAGAAACTTTACGAGTCCACCGTAAGTTTTCGCTTATTTTCATCAGTATATATATAGAGCTAATACCATGACATAGGAGGAGAAAAAATCGGGGAAAACGCCAAAAAGTCCTGGGCGAGCTGTGATGCTCCTAAAAATCCCGGACCGCTTTCGTTAGCTCCTGAATCGCCTGTATTTTAGTGGAAAAATAGTCGCGTATTTTTAGAATATAATTTTATAATTTTTTTCGCGAGTTGAACGCCGAAAAAGGCCTCTTTTTGACGTTTTTTCCGTTTTTCGAACTTTCCCATTTTCTTAAAATTCGGGAAAAAATCTAGATTTTTTGAAAAAAATACTCTAATGTTATTTTAAGTGTCCTGTTTAACCTAATTTTTGTCGCGTATTTTTAAAAAATCCGGAAGTATTTTTTTTGTATTTTTGAAATTTTTTTTCGAAAAACCCGGAAATGCTATAAAATCCACGGTTTTTAATTCGCCGAAAAAAAACTATAACAGATAGAGACACCGGACAAAAAAGGTTCGAAACTTTAGCCGAAAAGCCAGCTGGAGTGTTTCGGCGCAGCTCTGTAGCTTGATTAGGACCGGAGATATTTAATTCGAAAGTTGCCGAAAAAAACGGCGTTTTTCACCGTTTTTCTGGGTTTTTGGGATTTTAAAAATAGAAGATGATTTTATTCTTTAAAACAGACTACACCACGTGAAAGTAGACAAAATTCCGCGTTTTTTGATATATAATATATTGGGGTTCGGAGTTCGCTAACCTTTCTTCCCGATTTTTTTTTAAATTCGTCTCAAAATGCGGTGCGGAACGCTGCCGCGCTCCCGGGATTTTGTAAGGGGGTACCCTTATGATTTTGATAAAATTTTAGTTTTTATTTTATAACTCGAGAACGGGTGGACCGATTTCGATGAAACTTTTTTGGGGGGTGCAGGCTGTTGAAATAGACGCTAGAAAAAATCGGTGGAGGTCTAAAAAAATTTCAAGTGGGTTAAAATAATTTGAAAGTAGATTGAAAAAGTTTTATGTTTCAACGGGGTTTTAGGGTAGAAGGAATTTACTTAGAAGAACCGGACCAAAAAATATAAAAAGAAGGGACCATAAGCTTTCGAATAAGCTTGGGAGCAGCTCTGTGGATTGAACACAAGATGAGATATGAATTTTTGAAGTTTATAAGTCAAATTCCGACTCCCGATTTTCGCCATTTTGGGCCCAGTTATTGAAGGCGGAAAAAAATATTTTTTGATTTCGACAGAAACTTGGTCTCTAACGTTTTTTGGGTCGAGGAACACGAATATGCAGTCCGTTTCTGCCTAAAAAATTCCTGATTGGATCTAGAACGGAAAAATAAGGTTTTTCACCACTAAAAAATTTCTAATAAAATATCAACCTTTCAATACTTATACCACGTGAAAGTAGGTATAATTCCGCGTAATTTGATATAGATATGTATCATGGGGGTTCTAAAATCTCTAGCTATTTTTCCCGAATTTTTTAAATTAAATCGATGCGGAACGCTGTGGAATGGGGTTTGGTAAGGGTACCTACCCCCTGGGGATTTTGATTATTTTTCAGTTTTCATTTTTTAACTCCTGAACGGGTGAACCGATTTCGACGAAACTTTTTTGGGGGGTGCAGGCTGATGAAATCAACGCTAGAAAAAATCGGTAGAGGTCTTAAAAAATTTCAAGTACGTTAAAAAAATTCAAAACTAGATTGAAAAAAATTTATGTTTCAACGGGGTTTTAGGGTAGAAGGAATTGACTTAGAAGAACCGGACCAAAAAATATAAAAATAAGGGACCTTAAGCTTTCAAATAAGCTTGGGAGCAGCTCTGTGGCTTGAACACAAGCTGAGATATGAATTTTTGAAGTTTTTAAGCCAAATTTCCATTCTCGATTTTCGCCATTTTGGGCCCGTTATTAAGGGCGGAAAAAAATATTTTTGATTTCGACCAAAACTTGGTCTCTAACGTTTTTTGGGTCGAGGAACACGAATATGAAGTCAGTTTCTGCCTAAAAAAAATTCCAAAATCGATGTAAAATTTAAAAAAATGGAAGAAAAGGGTGTACCTCAAGCCTGCAAACATAGGCATTTTTTAAGGCAACAAAAAACGTAACCTTAAACTGAAAGGGTCTACATCCCCCCCCCCCCCAAACAAGATCCGCGTGCAGAGCAAATATAATTGTGGAACTCCCTTGACGCAGAACAAATCAGTACTCGAGTTCCAAAAAATGTCTAGCATCCTAACATAGGGCGTTTTTCTCAGCAACAGAAGACAGACTGTTATACCGAAAGGAACCTACATCCCCCCCTACAACAAGATCCGCGTGAGGAGCAAATATAATTTTGGAACTCCCTCGGCAAAGAGCAATTCAGTACTGGAATTCAAAAGAATGTCTAGCATGCTAACTTGGGGCATTTTTCAAAGCAACAGAAGACGGACTTTAATACCGAAAGGAAGCTACATCCCCCCCTACAACAAGATCCGCGTGCAGAGCAAATATAAATGTAGAACTCCCTTTACGCAGAGCAAATTTTCTACTACATACCAAAAATATATAACATGCTAACCGACTACGTTCCCCTGCGCAACAGAGCACGTTTTATATTGCGAACCAAAATCAGGATGTAGTAGGATAAGAACTACACCAGCGTACAGAAGAGCAAATTTATTGCGGACTTCCACACCTTACAGCAAATTTTCTACTACATGCAAAAAATATACAACTTTCAAACTTATTGCGGTTTCCCTGCGCAACAGAGCACGTCTTCTATTACTGAAAAAATCCAAATGTAGTCGCACAACTACACCCGCGTACAGAAGAGCAAATTTATTGGGGTCTTCTTGAGCTTAGAGCAAACTTTTTATTGCTTTCAAAAATATCAAACTTTCAAACTTATTGCGGTTTCCCTGCGCAACAGAGCACGTATTCTATTAGGTATAACAATCCACATGTAGTCGCACAACTAGACCCGCGTACAGAAGAGCAAATTTATTGCAGACTTCCTGGGCTAAGAGCAAACTTTATATTGCTTTCAAAAAATATACGACTTTCAAACTTATTGCGGTTTCCCTGCGCAACAGAGCACGTCTTCTATGCGGACCAAAATCCAAATGTAGTCGCACAACTACACCCGCGTACAAAAGAGCACATTCTATGGGGACTTCCTCCGCTTAGAGCAAACTTTCTATTGCTTTCAAAAAATATACGACTTTCAAACTTATTGCGATTTCCCTGCGCAACAGAGCACGTCTTCTATTACAGAAAAATCCAAATGTAGTCGCAGAACTACCCCCGCGTACAGAAGAGCAAATTTATTGGGGACTTCCTCCGCTTAGAGCAAACTTTATATTGCTTTCAAAAATATACGACTTTCAAACTTATTGCGGTTTCCCTGCGCAACAGAGCACGTCTTCTATGCGGACCAAAATCCAAATGTAGTCGCACAACTACACCCGCGTACAAAAGAGCACATTCTATGGGGACTTCCTCCGCTTAGAGCAAACTTTCTATTGCTTTCAAAAAATATACGACTTTCAAACTTATTGCGATTTCCCTGCGCAACAGAGCACGTCTTCTATTACAGAAAAAATCCAAATGTAGTCGCAGAACTACCCCCGCGTACAGAAGAGCAAATTTATTGGGGACTTTTACACCTTTCAGCAAATTTTCTACTATTTGCAAAAAACATACGACTTTCAAACTTATTGCGGTTTCCCTGCGCAACAGAGCACGTCACAATTACGTTAAAAAATCCGGATGTAGCCGGAGGGGGGTTGGAGGCCGAAGGCCTCAGGGGGGCTTGCCCCCCTAGTCTCGGAATATATTCTGAAAAAATGTCGGAAATACTGAATGTTAAGGCCGCTTTCGCCCTCCAGCTGTCATCCATGATAATTTTTCGCCAATAATTGCGTAAAATTACATCTAAGGTCACGTTACCTTCCATTATATCGTTTCACTACCGCAAAATTTTCAAAGAATCTTCAAAATATCGCAAGTTTTGCAATGATTTCAAAATCGTGACGCTTTGTATTACGAGGAAAGAAGAAGAAAAAAAAAAAGGTTCATAGCCCACTTTTTCTTCTTTCCGTTTATAATAATTCTAATTGGCTCGCTAAATAAAACACGGACTTTCATTAAGCTCTTTCGCAGATTCCCAGGCCGTTAAAACAAGTCCCACGGCTTCCCATTATTTTTAATACGTTGAAAATAAATCATCCTTAGAACACAAACGTTTATAGAATACACACGTTGAAATTAAGTCGAGAAAAGAATATAAAGAACACATTTTCAAGTCATTTGTTCAGATTTACGTCACAAAACGTATCATGTTGAAATTTAATTTCCGCACTTTCATTTATTCAGTTTCAAAATAAATCAATATTCTGTATTTGTCCAATTTTTCATGAAAGAAAACTATTCATGACGTAGCACTTGTGTTTCTTTTCGCGCCATTTTTTAAAAACCGGAACTGGTGGCAGCAGATGGAAAATTTTTGCCCTTTTTTTTAATTAATTAAAAAAATAAAAGTTTTAAAAGAGTATTGCCCGTTAATTACGATGATTCATCGTATTGCCGTTGTGAAAAGAGTTTTTCTGTGTAAAAACCCCCAATTTTATGCTAGGCTAATCAAAAAAGAAAGTTTGATATTGATCCTTGTAAGGCACAGTTTTTGATTCACGCTCCGGGACAAACAATGCAGTTTTATCGGATCCTACTTTCTCGTTTGTTATTTTTAAAACGTTCGATTTTCAATATTTTTGTTTTGGGTTTAAATGTCGTGACCGGGTTCCTTTCGTAATAATTAATGTTTTGAGACTTCCTGGCTACGAATCGATCAATTCTTTTCTCCATTCTTCTTTTGAGGTGAAATTACGTTTTTAGAATCGAAAACCACGTGATAGGTCATCTAACTCGACCCAATTTCGAAATGATAAGATTTTGTTCAAAAAGAGAGATTCTGATGGGAAATCTTGATTTACCAGAAGGTCCCTGCGTGAATCACTTCATGAAGAGTTTTAATTTCGATTTTTTTGTGACGGAAATAAGGTGGAAATGTGGCCTTCATGATTCAGTGGTAAAGTTTTTGAATCACGCCAATGGGATCGTCCAATGAATTGGACGATTTTTTACCTTTAACTTCCTAAAAGTTATTGTGATACCCTCCATGTTAGGCTCTTCCAGGCCTCGTAGAGGAAAAATGATCTTTACCGGTCGTCTGCGGTGCGCTTCGGTCCGATCTTCACCAAATATGTTGGTGTAAAAATTTCTACATGGGAGAAATTTGGGCTGTTCACGCCAATTCCATGTGGATTGGCTGGGCGAAGACTTTCATATTTTCCACCTTCACACAGCTCCAGTAAATTAGGCTGGAAATAAATGCTTTTCATCATTTTTTACACAAGTTCTTCAAGAAACACAGATTAGTTTACTGAGCCTTTTTATGCGAAGGTCTCGTCAATGTCATTTCCTCTCACCCAACATCAAAAATAAACAAAATGATAAAAGCCTCTCTAAAAATAGACCAAAATTATTCTGAAAACGATATTTTATCCAAGGAAAAAAAAACCTACACAAATCGTAATTTTAGATCGGTTATTTTATTTGGTCCTTTTTACGTCCCGCTGAACAGACGAAACAGGGACCGGAATTAAGCTTGAACTACCAATTAGAATAATTTAGCGACAATTCTTTATAAAATTAGTGAAATAAAAATGTTGTGCTTGAGTTTCCGAGACGATATTGAACGTAACTACTCATCAGTTTTGAGACCTCATTAGTGAAACAGCTGAGTAATTACTAATTAGTATAATAGGGCGACCATTAAAACTCTGTCTATTGGGGAAATGTTATTTTGAGGTTCCACCGTTACTTAAAAAGGTTAAATCTGTAAAATGGCCACAGACAACTGAATTAAGCTGACAGACTGGAAAGTCGGTACACACCGCTGCTCAAGCATGACCGGACTCTGCAGAGGGGAAGATTCTCTCTAAAAATTCCTTTTAAATAAGTTTAAAAAAAATATACTCGTGAAACTCTTGAGTCGGTGAAAGAGCGCCTTGAAAAAGAGACTTTTGTGCTCTCAAATGGGATCTGAAATTTTCATGAGTTACCTCCTTCGGAAACGAGGGAATAACGAGAGATAGAAGATGCCGCCACTTTTCTTTTATTGGACCATAATGGACGATTTTTTCTTTTCTTCTGGATTCTTATTTATAAGGACACCTTTTAGAACGGAAAACGTGTCTTTTTAGAACTTTTTAAAAATTCGTTCTTGCATGTCATACACCTCGTGCTTCCTACAAAATTTTCGTGCCCATAAAAACGAAGTGGAAATCCGGTGGTGGCACGTAATGTAAACTTTCGTGACGGGCTACTCGATTTTGACCAAAAATATCTTCAACTTTTATCTTTTTATAAACGAAAAATTAGTTTTCGATGTTGGAGCTTACGAAGAAAGGATTCCGACTTCTTTTTTTTGCCGGACCGGTTTTATTACTCAACATCGAGACTTCTTTGTTTGATAAAACAAAGTGATTGTTACTCGGTGAATCACCGTTGAGGTCACCCTTTTGCAATTTTCTATCAGGAGCTCAAGTGTTCTTAAAACTAACAATAGTGTTTAAAACCAATATTGGTCTTTCGTTAAGAAAATGGCGTTTTGAACGTACAAAATTAATCTAGAAACGTGAAAATTCAGGGCTTCATGCAATGTCACCAACTTACAGTCAATTTTCTTTATCCAAAGCTTGGAGTCTTGATTCGTGGGTCAGTGGTCATGTTCTCCAACCTACTCGGCAGAGGTAGATAATTCCAAGTTTAACGCTAATCTAAACAGCTAGGCTTAAAATAGAAAAACATTTTCGGATGTCACTGATTTAGGGAGTGAAAACAGCGTTTTTACTCAGGATTTTTGAGATGTTGGTTGGAGAGGAGTTGAGGAAGGAGAACCGTCGATAAAAGGCCACAAGTCCCGACCAAAAACCAACAAATTATCCTGTCTGACTATAAAAAGAAAAATGTTGATATTTTGGTCCGAACAAAAAGGACTCGGAAGAACAGGTGGAGGAACTGAGAAAAAAAACGGGTTATCCAGTAAACGCCCTTCTGTTTTTAATTTTAACCCCATTTATTTACGATCTTATTTTTGGCCTGGGGGACGCCAACGTCTCTCTTCTAAAAGAAAAATTATCAAAAACTTGAATAGAAATACGTATCAGCAAGAAATCGATTAATTTTATTGTTTAGTGTTCAAACAATGTTTTGAATTTCAAACAATGGGGAACCCAGATTTTCAAGGTAGGTCGCTATGACGCAAAGATTACAATGAAAAGAAAAAGCCTTTGAAGTTCGATAATTTCTTTTAAAATTCCCTCGGATTTGAGATTAAAATTAAAAGGAGCATTTGCATCGTCAGCCTTGTGAATCACGGCGAGAACTAGGGCGTATCGCCCTCCCGAGATCATAATAATCCTGGAATGACCGTTTCAAGATTTTTCATTCCGACCTCTCCGGATCCTTGTAATTTTTCAGCGTATTTTTGTGACTAAGAAATAAATATCACGCGTTAAAAAAAATTCAGAAAAAAGGAGGTAAAAGCCCGCTCTACTTATTGCGTGACTGCATTTTCCCTGCAGCATTCATCGATTCACGTGGCTCTTTCTTCTTTTCTTTTTTTTTTTTCTTTTTTTTTAACGAAGGGAATAACTTAACAAGTGGCATTAATTGTTGTAAATGAGAAACCGAGATTTTTATTGTATGTGATTACTCTTTACAAAATTCAAGACCAAAATGGAATAGTGGTTTTGAATTTCAAATGAGACTCATCAGCGTCGGAACATCCTTTGTCGAGTGGACGCGTGGGCTCTTTGTTCTTACCCGATACGGGCGATTTTTTCCCCACTGTTAAAATGAATTCGCTTCCATACATTTAAATAATTCACACAAAAAATTTATATAGTTTTTTTTCTTTTCTTCAATAGTAGGGAGAAATTTGGGCTGATCAGGCCGGTTCCATGTGGCCTAGCTTGATGGCTTTCATTTTTTTCGCTTAAAAAAATTATGTTCACTTCTCCAGCTCTTACCGGTTGTTTTGCCTTTTCAATATTAATATTTTGATTATTTAAGGCGGGTGAAACATAAATATTAGTTAGTTTTTAATTTAACAGATCGCAGAACATTCTTCTCATAAAAATGGGTTTTTTCAACAAAAGTTCTTGAAAGTATTTGGCCTGAATTTTTGATTCTCCACTCACGAACTTTTGAGGATTCATTCAGAAATGCCTCAGGCGAATCGGGATATTGGCAACGCCGTTCTGGGATTCTCTAGCCCGGGGTCAACAGACCATTTTTTTACCTCCCACTTCCCACAAGGATATAGATAAATAAAAAAACACATCCTCCTCACCTCTGGCCATCATTAATGCCCATTCCGAACTTTTTTTTCGTAAACTGAATGAAGACCGGTTTTTCTTTTCAATCTCCGGATTCGCAAAATCTTCCATTCATGTTAAAATTATAAAGTTATAAATCGTTTTTTGGTACCTGAATCGTTTTACTTCTACACAACTCGAATTCCAGTGATAAAAACACTTGAAAAAAAGAAGAAAACAAAAAATTCAGGTTAAACACATGAGGAGTGGCATAGCTTGAAGATAAACTAAAAACTAGGTCGAAAACGTCTTTATATTATTTAACGGTTTTAAAAGCGTTGTAAAAATCGACCTCAAATCTTTTCGATCTTAATCCAGGAGATTTAAGTAAAAACCAAACATTTTTCGAACAAAATTTGATTGGGGAAATACGTGTTATACGCAGTATGGCCGGGCAAATTAGCAGGAAAAGAATTTTTGGGATCAAACTTGGCGCAATTGCTCCTTAGCAGCAGGCTGTAAGCGTTGTAAAAATCGACCTCAAATCTTTTCGATCTTAATCCAGGAGATTTAAGTAAAAACTAAACATTTTTCGAACAAAATTTGATTGGGAAATACGTGTTATACGCAGTATGGCCGGGCAAATTAGCAGGAAAAGAATTTTTGGGATCAAACTTGGCGCAATTGCTCCTTAGCAGCAGGCTGTAAGCTGTTGGTAAAAAATCCAACTGAGTGGCCAAATTTTTGCCATAATAAAATTCGGTCTTTTTTTATGTCTAAAAGAACAAAAAACACTTTTTTAGTATGGGTTCGCTATCTTCGATTCTACGTTGTCTGGAGTGTACATAACCTTAAGTTCTACCTTTTTAAAAATTCAATACATTCCGTGCCTGATTCAGCGAAACGACCACGTTAGATCTTAAATAAACAATTTAAGGTTCAAGAATCTTTTTCGGCTTGAATCATCATCAGAAAAAAAGAAATACTTTTTTTCAAAAAACCATTAATTGTGTTAAATAGTCGCTCACACAAAGAACTCGCGGTGAGTTGATCCTCAAAGGGATTCGAAATCTTTGGAAGGAAAAAAAAAGCTTTCGAAGGTGAAGCAATATGATAACACGTGTGTCACGAACCGGTCTTTTATCCGAGAAAATGGGTTTGTCATAGCCCCGAATTTTCCCCCTGACGACTCCCGATTTATCAGCTTCGATTTATTTATAAACGTGGGAGCGTTCCGGCCCAATAACCAAAATTGCACAGTTTCAGTACAGACAATAAGTCATAATTACCCTTTTACTTGTTTCCTGTTGTTTTTCTTGAAAAAGTAGTTATCCTTTAAGGTAAAAAGGTTTTTTATTTAATTATCTTTCTTTTGTTTCAGGATCAGTCAAATACGGAAGTTGAAGTAGACATAGACGAACTTCTTGATATGGACGATGACAATCAAAGGAGAAGACATTTGCAAGTAAGTTTTTACTTTTCTTTTCGATTTAAAAAAGATTTTGGAAAATTTTCTTCATTTTAAACGCATTTAAGTCCTCCAGTTCTTAAGAATTTTTTTTTGTTTCAGGAGCTTCTTTGTGATGCTAAAAAATCACCTCATGATGTAAAGGTTGGTATTTTCTTATTTTCAAGAACTTACAGAGCTAATTTTGTTGTTTTTCTTTCAGAAATTCGTGAATGATCTTCTAGAAAGGACGAAGACGCTTTAAAAGAAACCTTTTATCGTTTCTTTTTTTCTCTTGACACCACCCGAAATGCTGAGACAACACCAGAATCTCATCTTCACACATTTTATTATAAAAATCGTGAGCGATTATTTCAAATGTCAACGACTGACAGCAGTATTGTAAAAATTTGCCAAAAGCTTCTGCCTCAACTTATTAAAAAAAATTCGAATTTTAAATACGATAAAATGTGTGGCCTAAATCGCAATGCTCACAGATTTTTAGATTCGCTTAAAATTGTTTTCGTCAACGGTGATAATTCTGTTTTTTTTTTTAAATTCCTTCCAAGCTGTGAAAAGTAGGGGAAGTTTTGTTGTTTAGCGATTCATTTATAGTGGGAACAATTTTTTTTCTAATTCAAAATTGTCGTTTTTACTATAGGAGTTACCAGCTTGTCATCCTATTATATGTGACCTGTATTATTCATTAAAAAATAAAATAAAAATAAATTTTTTATACTATAAAAGTTAGTTTGCTGCTTATAGTATACGTGCATAGAATGAAAAAAATCTTTTTGTAGCCAAAAAAGGGTTTTTTCGTGCTAATCTGATCTCAATGGAAACAACAAAATTCGTAAAATCCATCCCGATTAAACTTTGATGTTCCATTCAATTGACATTCATCGAACGGTTTTCTGCTGTAAATAATAATTTTCTTTTTCTATTTTTAATGTTTATTAACGTTATTTAGGCACTACTTTTATGTTGAAAAGTGTTTTTTTTTTCTCTCTTTTTTGATAATCATAATTAGGTTTTTAGAATAATGCACTTTAGTGATCGACTCGAGTGTTCCATTATGGATCCTCCACTCTTTTGTATTAAATTTATATTAAAATTAGTTTTCGAATTGTAATCTACGATTACTTAATTTAGAATGCATGATTTCAAAATGAAATTTTTGAATAAATTGTATGATTATGTGGCAAAAAAATTTTTCTCTCCCTTTTCAAATCTCTATCTATTTTACAAACAGTCTTAAAGCCTGAAAAGTGGGTAGAAGGTATCATAAAGACGCCCTTTTTGGTGAATTTAAGGTAGTTTTCCTTGACTTTTTCTCCTTGAACCAGGCCTCAAGGTTCAAAAATCCTTTTAAATGGGTTTTTTGGGGCCCAAAGAGCCGGCAAACACCGTAGATACCTATGAAAAGGAAATTTTTTGTTCAAAATATCCAACAACATTTAAAAATACAGCTAAGAAGGAGTTTTTCGGTCGAAAAAACCACTTTTGGGTAAGAATCTCTCCAATTTAAATTTTTGCCTTGCTGTTTAGACCAAAAAACTACAATTTTATGAATTTTTGGAACTTTTAGTGATTCTCCCTGTTTCCTTAGCTCTTTTGGCCAAGAAACTTCCATTTTAAAATGAGACACCAATTTTTCATAAATAGTGGTTCTTTATCATTTTGAAAAAGATTGAAGAACGACGGGAGTCCACGAGATTATCCACTGGCCCACTTAATTTGAAACAGCAAGAAAAGTTTAGTTGATTTTAAACAAAGGATTTACTGAAAAGACTCTTTTTAAACAAACGTAAAACAAATTGTAAATTATTTTATTAAAAACAATCACAAAAAGTTATTAACATTAAAATTATAATAATAACAAAATACTAATAATTATTAAGTAAAGTAATTACTAGAACGTCTTCATACTAAACGATATCGCTTTTATAGCATGTGCGATAAGACGTTTATTTCTCAATTGTAAAGGCCGTGGCGTTCCCCTCCTTTATTACCGCCATTCGAGGCGCCGGCCTAATCTTCTTAATAAAAATTTTATCGCTTCTTTTTAACCCTTATGAGACCATCTTGATTTTGTTTAAAACTATGAACTTAACCGTATTTCGGGAAGGAGAAAGTTGATTTTTTTAAAATCTACTTTCCTATCCTAACTACCTTAACCTTAATTTTTCCTAACTAAAATGTGAAGATTCAAAAGCAATAAAATATTTACACGTATTTTATAAGTAAAGTTATAATACTTAAAAATAACAATGAAAAATTTTTTAATATTAAAAATGTAAAAAAGAAGCTAAATTTTTGACTGTTTCATATGTCCCAGACCCCCCATTTTCATCTTTACTCGTTTTCATTTAAATGATTTATTGTATAGTTTTAAGGCTACTAATTTAAAGGGGACCTTTAGTCAAAAATTAAGGATTAAAGTTTTTAAGATTTTGGAGAGCTAAAAATATTCGACTTTTTTGAGGGGAGTGAGACATTAGAATAAACTTACTAGACTGATTTTGACCTAAAACTACCTAACTAAATTTATAATGAAATCATCTTTGTTTTACTGTTTCTCCGTTGATTTTGGTATCGACTTTGCCTTTTTTCGAGAGATAGGCTTTTCTGTAGAAGTCGAGAAAAAGAAAGAACATGAAAATATCTTGGGGGATGAAGATGGCCAAAAGGGATTTTGGGAAGCCGCAGTAAGGGTTGAAAAGGGCGACCAAACTGTGAACCGAAGTTACCACAAATTGTACCTAAAAAAAAATCATTTAATAATTTTGAAATCAATTTTGAGTCTTACTAGTTGAAGTTCAGTTATGTGTCTTTTCCACCATATGGATTTTTTATATTCGGGATAAAGAGCCGTGATGAAATAGTATGAGTACATCACCGTGTGAACAAAAGCGTTGACTGTTCCAAAAAATATCGCATGGCCTCCTAGAATTAAAAAATAATTACTCTTGTCCCTTTTCCTCCTTTCCCTTCTTGGAAAATCACACCATCCCCTGCCCTAATTTTTAAAAAAATGAAGTAAGGGAAATTTTTATAATTTTGGTAGGTACCTCCGACGTATTTGCAGCAGATCCAGCTCGCTAAGACCATCCCCGTGTGGTGGTAGACGTGTAAAAATGAAACCTGATTGCTCTTTTTTCTCAAAACCATAAAAACGGTATCGATCAAATCCAGTATTTTCGTCCATAAAAACAAATATGTGTAGAACAAAACCTTTAAAAAATTCAAACATATTCAGAAAAAATTAATATTATCTTCCTGTCAGATTTTAAATGATAAACAGGGTTAATATTTAAATATGGGACCCCAAATGAATTGTTTTATGAACCCTATTTAATTTAAATTTCTAATTTGCTTTGTTCTTATTTCAAAAAACACATAAATCTAAAAATTACTTTGAGAGGTAAAAACTCGTAGGAATAGTTGACTTCCTCGCAAGTCAAGCTGTATTCATTAGGTATCCAAATTAAGCGAAAGGCCTGGAAAAAAATGAATTAGGAATTTTTATGGAATTCAATTTACCTCGAAGACGAAATATCCGTTGGCTAAGACTTGAGAGAGGTTGTACAGAAGCATGGGAGTTTTGAGCTCGAAAGCTTTACGTTTTTCCATCATATTTGGACCCCATTTGAGAACGAACTGATTGTAGAGGATCAGAAGAACGATTATGAATAAAGGATTATCCATAAACGGATAATTTTCCACTCTTGGATCTAAAAAGAAAAGATGTTAAGTCTGAAAACGTGAAAAAAACGTGATAAAAATTACCTCCTCTGTCTACAAAATAGTACTTGAGCTCTTCCATCACCCCGCTTATTAGAGCAGCCATTTTCCGGCCAACTGAAAACCGAAGTTCGAGAACTTGAACCGCGGATCGACTGAACCTGAGATAAAGGAGAACGGAGAATAAATATCCCAGGTTCTCAAGAGTTTATTGTTGCCGTTTATGCATTGTCACCTCGCATATTTTATTAAAGGTCCCGTAATCAATGTACATATTTTATTATACAAAGTCATATTTAATTTCGCGTTCGTTTTCATGTAAATTTTTTTTTATATCACTATGCTTATAAATCGTCGAATTTTTTTTATGACGATGTCTAATTTTATGGGAACCTAATATTTTAATTAGCTACTTATAATAAAGAAATATTCCTGTCGACAAATTGTAGTATGCAAATATTTGTTCTATTTTTAAGAAGTTGTAATTTTATGTAAAACGTCGAATCACAATTCGCGAAAAAAAAGTCATTAATTCATTTTAAAACCAGGAAAATTTTTTGCAATTCATAAGTTAAAATTTCAATATTTTGAGATTGAAATGCTATTTTAGAGGAGAAGATCCGAAATTTCATTGGATCGTCTCGGAAGAAAATAAAAAATTAAAATCTATTTCCTCGTAATGAAAATCTTCGTCCATCCAAGTCACCAAATTCACCTTTTTTTTAATTTTTTAAAATTAACTCTATTCAAAGTGAGGAGTATTTCGTTGCGTTAGTTCTCATTTTTATCAATTTTGATTTTAGCATTGTTTCTGATGGTAAATTTGGTGGTGAATCGAATTCCGTTGGTAGTTTAACCCTATTACCAACAGAAAACGCTAAGTTCACGATTTAGCCAACAGGTGATGCATTGATTCCAATGAGAAATTAATCGGTATTTTTGCTCTCCTGAAAACCTAGGAAAAATAGATAGCCGGTGTTAGAACAAACGCGACGATTTGTTGAAAATTTTGTGAAGATCGGACCTTAGCGCAATAAGGCCTTAGCGCAAAATTTTAGACAGACAGATCTCCGCCGTTTTAGCGAATTTCGGAAAATTTCTCAATATTTTAAAACAACTAAGAAAGGAAGAGTCAACAACTTCTTTCTTTGAGGAAATTAAAAACGTAGAAGTATAAAAAAAATTCTTTATTACAAAAATATTAGGTTTTTGATGTTTATGGTACAATTGGAATGTAGCTCGGATGCTGCAGAATTAATGATTATCACATGAGTACAGCATCCTATTCTTATAGTGATTGAGAAGGTGCTTCACCATTTTTTGTAATGAACGACATGCCGAGGATATTGATGGTAAAGTTTGCTTGATTTATGGTGAGTGTATGGATGAGGCACGTGATCACTTCTCAATTCCGGGTGATGCTTGGTGTTCGTATTGATGGTGGTAGTCAGCTAGAAGTTGAGCAGGTGCTGCTTTAGGGGGTAAAGCAGGTACTGCGTTTGGAAACTGCGCAGGGCCGAAGACTCCGTTTGGAAAAGGCCCAGGGGCCGGCCCCAAAACCGCGTTCGGGATGACACCTGGAATCGGGTTGGCACGGTTAATGTAGACAGGGTACGGCTGAGGTACAGGAACAGGATGTGGCACTGGGACAGGCCTGTCGACTGGAACAGGAACCGGCCTGTCGACAGGGACATGAACCGGTACATGTCTCACCACTGGGTAAGGTCTGTCGACTAAAACGGGAATGTGTTTTTCAACCGGGTAAGGAACTGCAACTGGAACTTTCACATGAACCGGAATATGGCGTTCCACTGGTACGGCGACAGGAACGGGTACTCTAACTGGAATGTGGCGTTCGACGGGTACCGGAACAGCGAGATGCTTCACTGCAGGTAAAACAGCTGGAGCGTAATGGAGCAGCGACGGGGCCAATCCATACCCTAAACCACCGTCCAAATAATGACCGTGGATGATCCCTCTTTTCGTCTTCTTGCTCTCTCCTTTACCATCCTTTATGCAAAGAACTGTCGATACCAAACAAAGTAATATCTGGAAAAAAATTTCAATGGTCACTCAAAGCATAAACAGGATCCAGAAAATAAGGCTGATCGTGAAAGAAAACGATAGAATGGCTATTTAATATTCAAAATACGAAATCGTGTATGAAATATCTGTTTATTTAAAAGTTTCACTCGACATTTTTAACGATCCCGACGCGTCGCTTCTCGCACTCTTCATAAATCACAATTAATAAACTTTCATGAAGGGGTTTACTTTCAGCGTAAAAGGGTTTAACCACCTGAGGGTATCATTAAAGCCAAAACTTCACTTTTAACATTGAAAAACCATGCAAAAGCGAAGGGGTTGTAGAGTGAGAACTCGGATCTTCCAAGTAGGGACTTGCAGGGGCTCGGTAGGTTAGATAGTAGCACACCAGGTTTCCACCCAAAAGAAAGGCATCTCCCGATTACCCTATAACTTTCTAATGGATTCTAAAAACACTTCTAATGTCATTTTGATCCTAAAATTTTAAAATTTAATTTTTGAAGTATGAAATGAAGCTGAAATGTCTTTGCGATTGGAGTATTGCCACATCTCTAATTTAGGGGATCTTATTTGACAGATGCTGAATTGTTGATTAATCCATTACGCTGTGTGTGAATGATATTAATTCAAAATTTAATTAAATGAAACTTACCAAAGCTTTCATGTTTGTTCTGATTTCGTTGGAGCGCCTCTGACAGCCCAGAAGAAACGGATGTGATATTTATTGTGCCACCACCACCGAACTTATTTTCGTTTAATTTCAATTAAGGATTCAAGCCGTTTGCTCAACTTATATAATTTTACTGAATGTTTTGGTCTGATATAATGTCAATTGATATTCATCGTGGTTATTGAATGGGCCAAGTTGCCGAACTCGCATTCTCAAGCTTTTTTTTCAACTTCCGAACCCATAGGAAGAAGCTAAGTATTTTTTTTAACTTTTGGGGAAAAACCATCAAATTTTAATAGCATCTTCTTCCCGTGACCTAAAGCTCCACTTGGTGGCATCGCTGGATTAATAATTTAAATTAGATCTTATTTTTAGGATTGCATTCGATTCTACTTGATTCCCAAGAATTTATAAAAGATTGGATCTAGCGCCACCCTGTATATCAAAATTTTAATAAATGTTATCGATTTATCAGAAAAATTAAGGGTTGATTTTATTAGGATTCTTCTAGGGCATTTCGTATATTGTGTAGTGAGCGACTATCAGTACTGGAGGTGTAAAAATATGGCGTAAATCAAAAGAATCATAGGTTCCGGATTATTTATAATTGATGATTTCCACGAAACGATTTTTCAGTTTGAGTAGGAAAACAAGCAAGTGAGTAAATCGTCGTGTTAGTTCTAACCGGCTATGTCATTTTTCCTAGGTATTCAGGAGAGCCCAAAATACAGATTAGGTAATTACTCATTGGAATCAATGCATTACCTGTTGGCTAAATCAAACTACGCGTTTTCTGTTGGTAATAGGGTTAAACTACCAACGGATTTCGATTCTCCACAAAAACCATCAGAAACAATGCCTAACTCGAAATTGATAAAAAATGAGATAGATTTTTGTCGCGTTAGTTCTAACACCGTCTATGTCATTTTTCCTAGGTTTTCAGGAGAGCCCAAAATACAGATTAGGTAATTACTCATTGGAATCAATGCATTACCTGTTGGCTAAATCGTGAACTACGCTTTTTCTGTTGGTAATAGGGTTAAACTACCAACGGAATTCGATTCTCCACAAAAACCATCAGAAACAATGCCTAACTCGAAATTGATAAAAAATGACTTATCCAATGTTAGAACTAACGCGACGATTTTTAGTATCAAGGCAGAAAAATGTAAGCCTTCGCCCAGTCAGGCCACACGGAGAAAAGGGATGAATATCCCAAATTTCTTCCAGACAACCTCATGATCGGTTAATTCTGTTTTCCTTTATGAAGTATGGAAGTCCCTCTCGCAAAAACCTAACAAGAAGAGCATTGCTAACTTCTCTGTAAGGAGAATAGGCAGATTTTTCGACCTTTCAATCTTTTTAACTCCGCTTATTAGGTTAATAAATTTATCTATTAAAAGTGAAATGGTTAAAAAAAATTTCACTCCTTTTACAATGAAGAATCGATATCCGATGCAGCGAACAAAAATGCATTCGCGTCCGGAAGGCTGAAAATGCGTTTTTTTACGATCACTTTCACCCTTCTGGTTATTTAGCATTCGATGTCAGTGTCGGGACTTTCGGGTGCCAACTATGTCAAAAAAGACGAACACGTCCATTCGTTTTAGATTGGAAAAGACGATATAATATTGCGTGTGGCAACCGAATATGTAATCAATAGTCTGTCTGTGGAAAAAAATCTTGAATGGGTGCATCGATTTCCAAAAAAAAAAAAAAAAAAATCGGATGTAAGCTTTAAATTACTTCGTAATGACCTTTTCATCGATTTTTTGCCCGAGAAAGCCCAATTTTCCTGTATTTTAGTAGTTTGCTAAGCACTTCTACCTACGAAGGACCTATCTTACTTAGAGAACTCCACGTTTTTCGAAGTTTTTTGTTACAAGTCGCCCTCAATACTAGAATTTAGGGTGTTTTCCTTTTCTGGTATAGAAACATGAATTTTGCCGGTTTTTGAAAGTTTTCAGCATTTTATTTGTCATTCGGGAGTGACATAACCATATTTACACCCCTGAAAATATTTATTAGAGAGTCTAGAAAAGTATGAAAATTGCGAAGTTTTGCAAAATATTTTTCCCAAGTTTGAATTCGAAATTTGGCGTGTAATCGATGTGAAGATCGACTCAAACTTTTGTTATCTACAGAGAAGGTTCTAGCGCTCGTCCACTACGCTCCTCGCTTTTAGAATTTTTTTTACAATTTTTATCGGTGACTAGTCTACGCCCGTCGGCCGCGGGTCCCAATTGTCGTCAAATATTACAGACGGTCCATATTGCATAATATTAGGAATTTTTAGAATAATTTTTTATATTTTGTTTTAAAATGTCTCATTTCGCGTCCCAAATGCCAAACCAACAGTTCCTATGGGATGTTTCAAAGGTAAACGACATTAATGATTATTTGAATATAAGTTATTTTTTTAGAGTGGACAAGGATAGAAGTGGGTACATTTCGGCTGATGAACTCCAGCAGGCCTTAAGCAACGGGACTTGGACCCCATTCAACCCTGAAACTGTTCGGCTTATGATAGGTGAGTTTATCTCTACAGAGATAACAGAAAAAAAGGAAATTTTCAATATGTTACTCAAAATATGATCCAAATTTTTCAAATTCAAAGATGTTAGGAGAACCATTTTAAATGCCTAAAATCTTAAGAACTATCAACACTTTCGCAACCTTGATAACTGAAAATGTGACTCAGAGGATGAGTCATAAAAACAAACGTTTAAAAAACAAATTTAGCCTCTTCTTGGTGGAATATGATGAAAATTTGGCTACACTAGCATTTTTGACTAAAATTTTAATCAAGTTTTGCCTGTATCAGTGAATTCCAATCAGATAAATTAGTCTGGTTTTATTTTTGTTTTGAAACTGTATACTGGAGTTCTTTTCACAGATTTTTTTGGTTTAGAAGACTCGGATGTCAGTTTCAACTTCCTCAAAGAGTAGTTATTGTACTAATCCTTCTGTATGGTTTTTGGGAGAGGGAGTTGTGGGATGATTTATCACACTATTTTGGAGAAAAGAAGGGTGAAGGTCTGAGGTGCTGTGTGTCGAATGATGATGTGAGGGTGCTGGAACGCGAACTGTCGAGCTGCGACATGAGTATCGCAGATGTCGAGAAGTTCATTGCGAGATTGAAGTTCCACCAATTCAGCTTGTTCAAGAGGTGCAGAACTGCTGACGAGTTGAGGGAGAGAAGAATTGCTGGTGCCATCGATGGGAGATCAAGAGGTGCCGCTGCAAGCTATTCTCGTTCTGTTTGTATGTTGAGAGAGTGTAAATATCATTGTTGTTTCATCGTTGTGTTCGTGTTCTTGTTCATTGTGAGTCACCAATTGTGGATGATTATCACCACCAATTTAAAATTGATAGAAAAAATGTTGTGTGTGATGGATTTATTAGACTCTGATGATATTTGGATCATATTGTGGTACCCACAGGGTCTTAAATGAGAATTTGAGGGAAATTGATTAGTAATATTATTTTGCTAGGTTCTTGCGGAACTGTTATGGACATAATTTTCATCCAATTTTCACCAAATTCACACAATCTTTTTTTCTTAGTTATCTTTTGAATGTCTAGTTTTGTTTGATTTTATGGCATTTCTATTGATCCAATCTTCACCAAATATTAGCAAAAAACTTGGTCTTTTTATGGCGGTTCTGTGAGAGGTGAGGCAATGTCATCATTTTTTTTGTCAAAAAATATCGAATACTCTACTTTGAAGAAGTCTTATTTTAGCTCCAGATATTACTTAATTGTGTGTGTTCTGAAAATTAAATTTTTTTTCGTAGGAATGTTTGACAAGCAGAATAAAGGTCAGGTAAACTTCACTGATTTCGGTGCACTCTG